>PVIW01001664.1:30503-275253 GCA_004026585.1 Noctilio leporinus | reverse complement strand
TTAGTTGATTTTTAGAGTGCCTTTACTCTCTTGAAACTACTGTCCCTTTCTTACTTGCTCCAGCCTACATGTGAAATTCCACTTCTTTCCTTGACAGCCAACTGCCCTTCGCTCCAGGAGGCCCTTGAGGAAGCCCTCATTGCATGTCTGCCAGAGATGAAGAAGCTTTCACATGCTGCAACATACAGCAAACATCTTACAATTATATATTAGATATCCTTGTTCTTTCAAAATTAAAACAATTTATTTTAAAAGGCAATTCATGACTTTAGCAATATATTCAAAAATATGCAAAAGTTGAAAAAATGAAAATTCTTTTTTGTACCTCTGACCCTCCACAGAGAAAACTTAACTAGTTTTGTTTTTCTTTTTATATCATTAGGTGCTAGCTTATAAGTATAAAAATTATGTAAATGTATTCTTATCTTTTAAAAAAGAAAAATATTATACTTGCTTTTCTCATTAAATACTGAATCTTTGAGGTCACATAGAATCTTAGAGCTCTGCCTCACTGCACAATGATCGTGGTCTGAGTGTACTGTAATTTATTTAACCAGCCCTCTTTTGATGAACATTTAAGTTGTTGCTAATCTACCACTATTGTAAACAATACTGGAATTCATATCCTTGCACATTTGCATTTGACACTTCAGCCAGAGTATCTGCAGGATGAAATCCTGGAGAATATATGCATTTAAAGTTCTTGCTAGATATTATGAAATTGCGCTATACACTTTTTAACATAGGTAAGACCCATACCATAAAATGATTGTGATTCCTGATTTTTTTCACTTAATAGTTTTGGTATTATTCTTTCTCCATATTATTCAAAACTTGAAAAGATTTTATTGTTTATTAATTTTTAGAGAGAAGGGAAGGGAGAGAGAAAGAGGGAGAGAAATGTCAACAAGTGAGACACACACATCAGCCTCTCTCGTGATCCCACCCAGGGGCCTGGTCTGCATGTGCCCTGACACCTGACAGAGAATTGAACTGGTGACCTTTTGGTTCACAGGTCAGCGCTCAATCCACTAGCCAAACGAGCTGGGGCTTTTCATGTACATATTATGTTCCACAGTTGTAAACTAGTGTTTCTATGGAGCTGCCATAAACTTCCTAACTGTATTTTTAGTCACCAATGTAGTTTTTTCATCTTTTGCTGTTTTAAATCATCCTGTGATAAACATTTCTGAACAAAAACACCTGTCTGTCTTTTAGAGTGTTAACTTCTAGAAAAGACTTTTAGAAGAGGAAGTATTGAGCGAAAGGAATAGTTATAAGGCTCTGGATTCTTACTGCCAGCTTAATTTCTGGGGAAGTAGTAAGAATCACATTACTATCAGCCATGTAGGAGAATGCCATGCTCACCCCATTCTTACCATATATATTATTTAGGTAAAAATAATAGCAGGTGTTACAGGGCTTTAAATTACTTGTGTAATTTATTTGTAAATGTTTAGGCTTACTAGTTTAAAATTTTTCTTTTGTAAATAGGAGATACACATATGAGAATGTACATACATGTTTTGGTTTTCTTATGTTAAAATTATTTATGTGTGTAGTTTGCACATTAAAGTAAAATGAGTATATGTACTGCTGCTGGGCTACTTACAGTCTTATGATAATTCAGTTTCTGTGTTAGTACCTGGGTAGATTTAGGATGGGCAGAATTAACTTTCTGTAGCAGGAGAGCTATTAACTAACATCCATTCCTCATAGGCATACAGCTTTTCTCTTCCAGTTTTCAGACTGGCTTTCTAAATGACTTATGATGGGAGCCAATTTCCTCACTGTTGCAGTGAAAATTTATGGATAAGCAAGGCAGAGAGATTAGAATGGTCCATATAGTAATAGATTAGACTTGGGAACGAGAGTGAACTCAGATTTAGCTTAATATATAGAAGCACAGCTGCTTATATATAGAAAAATTTTATAGCTATGTATCTATGCACAGGTTATTGCACATGTATTTTCCTGCTTTATCTGCTGAGAAGGCCTAGAAGCAACAACATCCCAGTAGCACCAAGCACAACAAGCACCCAGACCTTGACCTTTTTTTTTTTTTTTAATCAATGTATGGTTGCCTTTCACCTCCCTCCAGCTATAGACCTAGCTGGAGACCTGGTTTGCAACCTGGTTATGTGCCCTGGCTGGGGAATTGAACCTGCGGCCTTGGGGTTCACAGGCCGGCGCCTTATCCACTGTGCTACCAGCCAGGGCCTCAGATCTTGACTTCTAATACCATCAATACAAGTAGCCAGGGCCCCTTGGAGGAATGGCTTATTCTATGACCCAGGCAGGAAATACACGAGGTGAGTCTGGTGTATTTTATAATACTAGAAGTAAAAGATGATTTAAAAAATAAATAGAACAAAACCATGGTGGGGGTGGGGTGTGTATCAGAGGGACATAGGAGCTAACTGAAAGTACTTCCAATGCCAAAGCTAGAAATATTTCGGTAACAAAATAAATAAAGTATTATTCATTCAATTGTGACCCAAAGTATAGAATAAATATCTATGAATCCATACTGATGTAAATTTTTGACCCAGTAAGTAAATGACAGAGGAGAGCTAAACATCACGTGCTAAATTTCAAAGAGCTGGTGTAGATACTCTACCCTCAACAAGGCAGGGCATGGCACGCTACTTCTTAAGGGCGAGTTGCACAACTTCCTTCCAAGGAGTAGAGCATAAAAAAAGGGAAAAATGTAACTTTACAGTGGAGAAATGTGACAAACACTGCTTAGCCAGGTGACCAAGGTCAGCATCAACAGTGGTAAGACCCATACTTGTGATGAAAATAGCACTTTATCTCTGTGGTCCTCCTCCCCCAAACACATAACCCTTGTCTGGATCTGAGACAAATGTCAGACAAACCCCATTAGAGGGGCACCCTACAAATACTTGACCCGTACTCTCAAAACTTCCAAGGTCATCAAAGAAAAGCCTGAAAAACAGTCAAGAGAAGCTTACGGAAATAGGATCATCGTATCTGGGATAGGATTCTAAAACAGAAAAAAGGATGTTAGGTAAAAACGAAGGAAATCTGAGTAAACTAAACAGGTTTCTTAATTTGTACTTCTTAATCCCTGTGTCTTTTCCCCCATTCTTCCCCCTACCTGCCAACTGCTAACCCTCCAAAAGATCTCCATACCTATGATTCTGGTTCTCTTCTGCTTGTTTGCCTAGTGTTTTTTAGGTTCAATTGTTAATAGTTGTAAGTTTGTTGCCATTTTAATGTTTATAGTTTTTATCTTCTTTCTTTTTCCTAAATAAGTCCTTCTAACATTTCATATAAAAATGGCTTGGTGATGATGAACTCCTTTAGCTTTACCTTGTCTGGGAAGCTCTCTATCCACCACTTGATTCTAAATGATAGTTTTGCTGGGTAGAGCAGTACAGGTGGTGGGTCCTTACTTTTTATCACTTGAAAACTTCTTGCCAGCCCCTCCTTGCCTGCAAAGTTTCTTTTGAGAAATCAGCTGACAGTCTCATGGGAACTCCTTTGTAGGTAATTATCTGCTTTTCTCTTGCTGCTTTTAAGATTCTTTATCTCAGACTTCAGTATTTTAATTATGATGTGTCTTGATGTGGTCCTTCTGCATCCATCTTGTTTGGGACTCTGTGCTTCCTAGGCTTAATATGTCTATTTCCTTCAGCAAATTAGAGAAATTTTCTTCATTATTTTTTCAAATAAGTTTTCAATTTCCTACCCTTTCTCTTCTCCTTCTGGCACCCCTATGATGTGAATGTTGATACATGTGAAGTTGTCTCAGAGGCTCCTTAGCTTATCCTTTTTTTTTTTCCCTACTTTTTTTGGTCTGGAGCCTTCACTCCCTTGCTGCCCCCACCACGGCATCTTACTCTGTAATTTAAATAAGCCTCCCTTGAAAAACAAGTGGAACAGCCTTACCTCTTCCAAGGCAGTTAAGCAGAGTTTGCATTTTATAAGCGAGGATAATCCTTTCACATTTTTGGAAGTAAGTTTACAAGCCCATGCCTGGTGAGCAATGGAAGCTGTGTGACAAATGGGGATATTGAGCATCCTCTAGGCAATCTGTGTGACATGCTGTAAATCCTCCCGCTTCGGCAGGCCAGCTAGCGTGGTAAGAACACAAGATCCACTCTCCCTCAGCCTCACAAAGGATCCTTCATTGCTGATGGCTGTTCAACTAGAGGAGAGCTTAATGAAGTAGATGCTGAGAGCTGACAGGAGTATTGGAAATGAATAGAGAGAAAATGAAAATATTATGCACCAAATTGGCAGAACAGAGGATGAGTGACTATTAGTGGACACAGAACTAGTGCACGGCTGAGTGTTTTCTCAGGCCAGCTGGTGACAACACTATCGGTGCTGGAGGAGGCAGGCAGATGAAAATCCACACACGAGAGTGCTTGGAAATCCAAGTTACAGTACAGGGCTGGGCCTCCACCGGAAATTCAGGCCTGCCGGCATTCTGAAAAATAAACCTAGCTATGGTGAGAAGGCGTTGGAGTATCTGAGTTGGGGAGGAAGGTGCAAGTCAAACACAGAGAAATGAAAGAGAACCGCCATGTGGAATTGAGGGTGGAAACCCCTTTATCCCCTGTTGCTGGTTGTTTTTCTCTGCTGTGTACTAACTTGTTGCTTGTTTGATCTGTGACTGGTCACCACATTCATGCTTTATATTCTTTTTCTTTTTGCATTCTCCTCCCTTGAACTTACACAAATGCACACAAAGAATAACATTACAATTCAGGTGGGAAATTACTATAAAATTGCCCAGGTTGGGTGTCTCAGATGGTTAGGTCATTGAGCCAATGTGCCAGGGTTGCGGGTTCGATCCCCAGTCAGGGCATACACAAGAATCAACCAATGAATCATGAACGCATAAACAAGTGGAACAACAAGCTGATGTTTCTCTTTCTTCCCCTCTCCCTTCCTCCTTTTCTCTTTCTCCCTCTAAAACCAATAAATAAAAAAGAAAGTTATTTCAAAATAAGGAAACAATGTTTAAACTGGTATCATTAGCAGGTATGTCCATGGAAACATCAGAGTGACAGAATGGGAAAACAAATGGCATTGAAATCCACAAGTAGAAAAGTGGCGAGGGTGGTACTGCCCTGCTTCCTAGGAAAAAAGGCTTGGGATTGGAAAGAATAAAAACCATCATTAAAAAGCATATCCTCGCCACGAGAGAGGTTCTCAGCCAGTTCTAGTCAGTGGAGAGAGCAGAGCTGTTGTGCACAGCGTGGCTGGTCTGCTCGACACTGTGCTGTCTGTCATCCATTCAGGAGCCGTCTGTTGGCAAGTACTGCCATCGTCTGGAAGTCATGTTAGGACAGACTCACAGGAGCAGGCTACTTCAACTCTGAAGAAATGTCCTGAGGGAAACATTGCTGCCCAGAAATAATTTCCTGACCACGTGGCTCACTCGGTTGGAGCATCGTCCCACAACCAAAAGGCTGTAGGTTCCTGGTCAGAGCACATACAAAGGTTGCAGGTTCAAAACCTGGCCAAGGCACATATGGGAGGCAACCTCATCAATGCTTCTCTCTCCCTAAAAGCAATAAAAAAAAAAGTTCTCAGGTGAGGATAAACAAACAAACAAACAAACAATGAAATGCTGGCCACTACTGTTGCCCTAGCTGGTGTCGTTCAGTGGATTGAGCACCTGCCTGCAAACCAAAGGGCTGCTGGTTCAATTCCCAGTCAGGGCACATGCCTGGGCTGCAGACCAGGTCCTCAGTTGGGGCACAAAAAGGCAACTGATTTATGTTTCTCTCCCTCACTTTCCCTCTCTCTAAATAAATAAATAAATAAATGAAATCTTTTGAAAATGAAAGACAAATCCCAAACTGAGTTCAAAAAATAAATAAAGAAAATAATTTGACTGAAATGCATGAACTCCACGGTCACATTTTCTGTCAGGAAAATAGCAAGAAATGACACAGAAGGGATGATACTATTAGATCTCACAGGCTTAGACAGGTTTAAAATAGAAAAAGGACGTCCGTGGACATAGATTCAGGCTTCTTCATCTATTACTACCTTGACCGATGTAGTGAGAAGGTACAGAAACACACTAATATGCTATGTTAGATCTCTAACTGGCAGACAGAGGTGTAGACTGCTTTATCATCGCCTCCGCTGACATGGCAAGAGGTGGCAGAAATGTAATAAGCTACGCGAGATCTCGGCCCCGGGAAACTGGCAGTCGGTCTATAAGATGTCAGAATTGCCTTTCCCTCCTCAACTACCACCACTCAACAACAGTCCTTCTATGGAACTACCACCAGGGCTTGGAAGTTTTGCTTCCAAACGGAATGACACACTTCCATGGAAAAGCATTCGTCCAGCCATGAGACAGTTTTCTTGGACGTGTACAGTTTTGTATCGTGGCGTCTTGCTCTTCAATGTCTGGGGTGAATCCCAGGCGTCCAACGTCTTCGCTGGAGGAATCTGCATCCCCACACATTCCCCGTTACCCGTTTTGAAGTTTACGCCAAAGCATGGGGCACAGAAGCTAGCAGAAGGGACAAGGAGAAGGGGGGAGACGAGTGAAACAAAATGGATTATGAATCTGAAAATTGCCAATTATCTTGTATCATACAGCTCAGAGCCCTGGCACAATGAGAAGCCACAATCCAGGTTTTTCAGCTTAAATGGCTTTACATTCAAGCAAGCAAATTAACCATAAAATAGGGGGCGAAAAAAAAACAAAATATCCTAAGAAAGAATAAACTGCAGATAATAAGCACCAATCTGGTGTTGAATGCAGCCCAAGATACCAATTGTTTTAAGTCACGACAAAGACAGCTGAATGCTCATCTTGTGGGTACGGAGCAAGGATGATTGCCTGCCATGAGGATCTTCTCTCCCAAATAACAGTTTTTTCGCTCTTAATTTTCTGCTAAATTGGAAGCTAACTGCTTCCCACATTGTCATTGGAACACCTGCAGCTGTGCTGGATTTCTGCACACCATTTCTTTTAGGTAAAACAGCACTCCACTTCCTTTAGCGCCTCATTATGCGGAGGTCTTCCTTTCACCGCGCTGTGGCACTAATGATTCAGGCAGGCTGGTCAGTCATTAAGTGACAAGCAAATGATACCGTGTGCAACGTGTGAGTAATCGGTCTGAACAAATGAAATCACAGACTTGCCTTTCCCATCATTCACTTCACAAACAGCAGCACTGCGCGCACAGCAGGTAGCTGGGTTAAAACCAGCCTTGTAAAACACATTCCCCGCAGCCGGTCGCGTGAGCTGCGCTGGATGCGGCAGCCCCCGGGGGCACCCACGGCAGGCGAGGGACTTTGGGTGGATGCAGGGTGGAGATGGGGAGGGAGGCGAGGGGAGGAGCCTTGGGACATGCATTCCAGTAATTAAGGGTTCTGTGTTGCGTGCATATGCTTTTTAATTGCATGGATCTCAAAAATGACTGTTGTGTTAGCAAATCCAAAACTCGAGGCATACCTGTCCCTGTGCCTTGTCAGGAGGTAGCCGTCATGAGGCTGACGTGAAAAGTTCCCAAATAAATGTTCTAAAGTTGCAGCCATGAGGACATCAGTGTAAATCAGATGGATCCCAGGAATGCAAATCGCAGTGACAAAAAAAACTTCGGGGCATTTACTGTCACAGGACAGCCCTCTTTTGATTCATTAATTAATTAGTCAACAGCGCAACTGGCTACTAATAGGAAACCTGACTTGCATGCCAAATCTTAAAATGGGTCCAGTAATCTGAAAAAGAGATGTAAAAATAGAGAGAACGACAGAAAATTCTTTGCAGTCCCCAAGTTTGTACCTTTAAAACTCTGGCCACTCCATGCCACACGGTGCCCCGTGGGATGGACAGGGTCCCCATGAAATCAGGTCTCCACGCAGGCTTCACACACACAGCATCAGCCCCACTGGCTCTTTGGACCCGGCCCAGGCCAATCTGGGACCCGACACCGTTTTGGTTTAAAGTGGTTTAAGTGTGTGGCAACATCGTCACGGTGCGGGAGGACAGCCTGGCACCCCAAGTGCCCCCTCATCAGCTGTTTTCCTCCCATACCTTTGGAACAAAGCCGAACAGGGGCCCGGAGCAGGCACCTCCTTCTCCTCTCTCTGGTAGTCCTGAGCCTGACTTCCTGCCCGCTCATCGCGTCCTGAAGGCAGCTGGAGAAAGCTCGCAGAAGAGGTCCGGCGGGGGCCGGCACGATGTCCCCCAGGGTGGGGCTGGCATTGGGCCTCCTGGACACTCACACACAACTTAGTGTCCGTGGCCTCCCTCTGTTTGCTGACACACAGGACAGCACAGAATGTCTTATAGGGTAAACGGAAGAATTTCCCTTTGTTAAGAAAAAATGTATAGCATGAAGTCCCTTTTGTGGGGTCTGATGTTCTCAGCCTCTGGCCCTTTGTGGATGGGCTTAAAGTCACTAACTAAAGTGACTTCAAAGGGTTGAAGGGATTAGCAAGTACAAATTGGCAGTTGCAGACTAGTCACAGAGATGTAAAGTACAGCATAGGAAATATAATCAATAACATCGAAACAACTATGCATGGGACCAGGTGGGTACTTGAAATACGGGGTGGGGTGGTGGTATTCTGTAATGTATAAGATTGTCTAACTACTATGCTGTACATCTAAAACTAATATAGAGTAATACTGAATGTAAACTGTAATTGAAAGGTAAAAAAAAAACATTTTAAAAACTGTAAAAGATGATATAATAAGGCATTCTTGTAAACAAGTAAGGCATCCATTGCAAATAAAGGCATCTTAGCAAAAGAATGAAACACTCTCCCTTCAACCCCACTTCCTTCATCTATGCTCAGCTACCAGTCTGCCTAATAAGACTGAGCAAGACTACCTTTGATTTGCCAAATAGGGTGCAGAGATTCCATGTTTTCAATAGTATATTATTGAATATATACCTGCTAGCTGTGGATAAATCAAACAGCATAGAAAATTGTAGAAAACCTGGCTGGTGGCACAGTGGATAAGGTGCTGGCCTGGGAACCCAAAGGTCACTGGTTCGATTCCCCAGTCAGGGCACATAACCAGGCTGCAAGCCAGGTCTCCAGCCAGGTCTGTGGCTGGAGGCAGGTGAAAGGCAGCCATACACTAATGCCTCTCTTCCTCTCTGTCTTTCTGTCTTCCCCTCTATCTGAAAATAATAAATAAAATCTTTAAAAAAAAGAAAGAAAATTGTAGAAAACACTCTCTCCCTCCATGTTCACCTTCAGCAGGGTAGCTGCTGTTGTAAAGTGTTGCACATTATCCCAGAGACTTTCTATGCTTATGGTATATACATGTTTGTACTCATACCCCACACCCCTTTCTGCAACTCACTCAGACAGTGGGCAGCCTTCCATGTCAGCACACAGCTCCATCTCATGGTTTATCATCAGAATACTTTGGCTTGTGGGTGCATTTTAATTTATCTAACCATTCTTCTACTGAAGGACATTTAGGTTGCTTCCATTCTTAAACAATTGAAAATAACATGGCAGTGAAAATCCTTATTTTGGGGTTGGCCAAAATAAGGTTAAATTTCTTCTGTAAAATAAAAGGCATTTTTTTTTCATTTTCATCAATAATTTTATTGATTTGGGTATTTTGAGTTTGTCAGCTCTCTCACGCTACTGGCTTCTAGTGGGTAGAGAGGCCAGGGGTGCTGCTAAACACCTTCCAATGCATCAGACAGCCCCGCAGCAAAGAATATTTGGCCAAAATGTCAGGAGTACAAAAAACTTCACAAACCACTTGACATGTTCAGTAAGTCACAGCATCTTCTGCATACACTGCACAAATCTTTTATTTGTTTCAGTTGCATTTTTACCTTTTTTGAATAAAGCATAATACATACAAAATGGTGCGTATGTTCTTCTGCCTTCAATATTAAAATGGCTGCACAAAAATTCACCAATTTTGATGTTTTTTTAAATGCATGCTGATTTAACAGCTGTCAGAATACAATCTAACAAAATTGTTTTGAATAAAGTTAAAGTCGACTAGGCACTAGTAGAGCGATCACACGGAAAAAACTAATGTACCTTTTGGCCAACCCAATACTATCTTCATGCATTTTTCCAAACAGATTTACCAAACAGTGTAATCCCTGCCAATCTGACAAGGTTGTTTTTCACATTCAGTCTTATTTAACTAAACATGAAATTGAGAACCGTTTCACATTTCAGTGGCATTTGCAATTCTTTTTGACTGTGACTTGCTTGTTTGCCCATTTTTCAGTTAGGTTGATGGTTTTTCCTTATTAACTAAAAATGCATTTTATTTTGCATGTTTATTCAGCATGTGTTACCAATACTTTTAAAAATCACTTTGGCCTTTTTGTAATAATTTTTTTTTTTTTTCAATGTATTGTTGCTTTTCACCTGCCTCCAGCTACAGACCTGACTGGAGACCTGGCTTGCAACCTAGTTATGTTGAACCAGTGACCTTTGGGTTCCCAGGCCGGTGCCTTATCCACTGAGCCACCAGCCAGGGCCTTATAATTTTTACTTTAAAGAAATTTTTAATGTTTTTGCAATTATAAGAACTCTCAACTTTTATGAGTTTATTCTGGACCTTCTTTTGGTTCAAGGGTACAACAGCGCGTCCCACAATCCCACATTCAGCATGCTAAAATGCAAAGAACTCTGAAAGCTCACAAATTTTCCCTCTTAACTCACTTAATGGCAAAGCCCAATCTTAACCATCATAAAGGTGTGCCTTCTACTTCAAAACTTGAATCTTCACTTACTGCTGTCGATAGGTTCTTGGAACTGCGATGAAATAATGTAGAAGGACACTGATGTGACCCTAGGCTAAGTGTATAAACAACAGTTCAGTTTCTTCAGCATCTCCTCAATGTTATAACAAAATGACATTGAACGAAACTACATTATTCAAGGACCTGCTGTATTATTCACGTTTCGGAATTTCCCAGGTGATTCAGGCGGGCAGCCAGGGAGCCACTGAGCAAGGCCAGAAGGCTTATCCTCTGCTCCCCTGGGAAACAGAGCCGTGGTTTTTTCCCACCCAGAAGTGAGGGCCTCTGGCTCCTCACAGGACATTTTTCCCAAGGAAATAAGGCTCCTGTGGGGCTCTGGAGAAAGTGGAAACATTGCTTTTTGTTTGCTTGGTTGGTTTTTTCTTTCTTTGTTCTTCCTTTTTTATTTTTGCTAAGAAGCATAAGCAAATTGGGAACATAAGAGAAAGTTGGGTTCCTTACGAAAGGAGAGCGAGCATGCACCGTGGGCTAGAGCTTAAGAGCCTGCTATAATTTGGAGCCCAGCCTGCGTGAAAGTAAATCTTGCGTAAAAATCACAATGCAGTAGAAATTCCAGAGACTGCGCAGGGAAATGATACCCTTAGAAAAGGAACTTACAGAGCGCTGATTGTCAGTCCATTTCTGGAAAACCAACAATCTGCTTTCATGAAAAACCTTTCAATGGAATTGAACAGATAAATGTCAAGAGTACACTAGGCATTGACTTTGTTTGAAATTTCATATTCACCCAAGGGTTGGTCTCTTGTTACTAAACATTGGAAGAGGCAGAAGATACCCTGTAACGTGCTAATCTGCTCCCCAGCATTCGTAACACTCCACCAATTCGGGCCTTTCTTATTTGTTGATTTTTTGTGTGTCTCTGCTAACATTGCCTGGCTCTGCAAGAAAAGCCATTTGATTCTGCCAAAAAGAAATCCAGGAATTTTCTGATCTGCCTTTGTTTTCCAAATCTGCTCTGAGGACATGTGGAATTGGTTCTGATGGATCAGGAGGGCAGAAGTTAGAGAATACAGACGAGCTGGGTGAAGCAGAACACCGGAATTCTGTCTTCAGAATTCAGCAATGCTGCACTAGTTCTTCCACTTCCGTTAGCATACTTGCAGCAAGCCTTCCCGGACCTTTCACCAGGATGCAGTCTTCCTTCAGGAGAGAACACCACCTCTTCACCGATCAGATCAGCGACAAGACAGGCCAACAACATCGGCTGATGTCTGGCTTTGCGAGGAAAGCATAAGTAGTAAGGGTAGGAGGGTTTCTTAAATCCTCCGCTAACAGTGCCGATGGTACCCCAGACCCCAGGTTGATTCATTTCCCTCATTTGGTTGATTTATGGACAGAGTTCATTTACTTGGACCTGAAATAGCTAGAAACCTGAGAGATCTTGGGGGATTCAGCATTTAACTGCTTTTCAGCCTTCACCGACCCTCCTGGATGCTAACGGGCACGCCACAGCAGAAACCAGGATTGACATTGCCAGTAGGTGACTATCAACCCTTCATTCAGTGTCCAGCCATCTATGCATAGGAATTCCAGTTACCTGCCTCCACCTAAGTGTGAGTCATTTTGCCATTCACACAACCTCTACCATGCGGACAGAAAGGCAAAGCAAGGGAGGTGAGATGCAAACCATTTGCCAGCTGTGGGCGGGAGGCAGTGTGAAATGAAGCTTGACTGTCTGAAGTCAAATGACAGTTTACTGACAGAGTGGAGCTCTTGTCCCCCATGCCTCCCAGTGTGCTGCACAGTGACCACCAGCAGCAGTGGTCAGGCGCTGTGCAGGGAGGGGGCTATTCGGCCCTCCTCACTGGCTAAGCATGGCTGCAAAGTCATTAGTGGCTGTGACAATAAGGACAGCAGCTGACTGTGAGGTTTCCTACCTCGAGTCCCCTTTGGTTTCTCTCCCCTCTGCCCACCCACCTTGGGATGCCATGACACTGGGCTGATGGGAAGTAGGGCACCCCCTTCTCTGGCTTTCCAAAGCCATTAGACACAATCCCATTAGGGAGTCACTTTACCCACCACAGAGCGTGCACCACTTCTTACCACTTGAAACCCCTCTGCTTCTGCTCTTCCACTGGTCATCTGAACTCTGATCTTACCTCCAATAGGTCCCTCAAGCCCTGCTTCGGGTCTGCTCCCAGGGGCTCTCCCCCCAGTAACTCAGGCCTGAACCCCATGGAGCACTGTGGCTTGCTTTACCATCGCATACATCTCGGTATGTAACATAACAGGGTTGCTTCTTCCTTCTGACAAAGCCAAGGCCAACCCCGGAGGAATGTCCTTGGCGATAGGTCTACGGGATGCCTGCTGCTTGGTGCACCAGACCTGAAACTTGCTACTAAAACAGCTATCTGATGCTTTTCACTGCCAAGGGGTGAGACCTGAGCATAAGGAGGGTGCGCAAATCAGGCGGGAAAAGACAAACAACCCAAAAGGAAAAGGGGCAAGAGAAGAAAGCATCGCTGTAAAAGAGAAACCTTGAGGTACCAAGGTACAGTTTTGAGGAAAGCAAACCTCTGAACCTCAGTAGTATTATACTTACAGAAATGCAAATCCAAGCCACCATTGGACTAGCAGCATGTAAGAAGTTTGGTCCTATACAATTTGGACAAGGATGGGGGCAGAGGACATGAATAGTCTCAGGTCCTGCATGTACACACAGAAAATGTCCAGCCATCCTGGAGAGCATACGGGATGGGCAGGGAAGTTGCTGTTGTACTTGACATATAGCCCAACATTTCCCCCACAGTATAGATCCTAGAGAAACCCTCACAGAGGTTCACAAGACTTTTGTTTACAAGGAGGCTCATCAAAACATTCTTTGCAATGGTAAAAACAGATAGAAATATGCTGAATATCTATCAATAAGAAATGGAGACATAAGCCGTGGTACACACTCACTCAATGGCATCAATGATCTGGAGGGACATGTACCCGTATGGATAATTCTTGAAAACACAGTGCAGTGTTACACAATTTACCTAGAATTTAAAAGCACACAACATGCTATACTCTGTATATTATTTCCAAACGCATGTCTGTGTAATCAAACGTAGGAAGTTAAACCAACATTGGAACTGTGGTTACCTCTGGAGAGAACGAGATGGATGGCATGTAAGAGTTGCAACAGAAGTGCCGACTATACCCGAAACTTGCTATTTACTTAAAGATTAAGCAAAATGGTAAAATGTATTAAATCACAATATATACAGGGTGGGGTAGAGAAAGTGTATGGTCGTTTGTATGTAAACTAATATAATTAAGAAATAATAAGAATAAATTGTGTTTCACATACAACTGTAAACCTACCCTTGCCCCACCCTGCATATTTAATATGGGTGGACATAGGCATGGGTGCTTTTCTGTTGTATCTGAACTATTTCTCTCTTTTTTTTCATCACATAGTAACTTCCATTTATCATGGCTAATTCCTTTAACCTCTTGATAGGATGGATAAACCTAACAACTGAACTCTGAGTTTCTCCTTTCTTTCTGGTTCTTGGGCCTCTTCTCCGGGGCTTGTCCACGAAGCAGCGGATGGAACCGAAGTCGGAGATGGACGACTCTGGCCAGCACACGTCCGCTCAGGGCGCAGCGACCAGTCATCCATTGCTCAGGCACCTCCCCAGAGCGCTCTTTGTTCCTCTCTCCTTTAAATGCTACATGCGGAGAAACAAAAGGAGATGTCCCCCATGGCTTTAAGTCAAACCCTTAATTTTATTTGAATATAGTTTTTTTTTGGTTGTTTAATTACTGCTGGTTTTTTCCTTCTCTTTCTTTCTTTCTTTTTTTTTTAAGCTTCCAGATTGCTATGTAATTTTTGTATCTCCTCAGATTAGACTAAGAGTCCAGGAAGACCCAGCCACATAATTAAGAACAGAATCTTCCACTTTGCATCCATCTTCTCAAATATAAAAAACAAAAATCACATTTTCTGTTTTTGAATCATACGTTGTTGGCTTCTAGGTGTTTACTTTAAACAAATATATTCTGCTCAAAACCTGCTGCAATGAATTCGCAGCCTCTTAAGTAAATGTGGATTTAGGTTGACAAATCATCTTTGGAATTCATTGGCATTTTCACTCTGTATCTAATTCTAGAAGAACCAGTGGGGACTGTACAAAAAAAAGTCCCTCCCTCCTCCAAGGCCTTTCCTTGAGAGCTTTTTATACAGACTTGGAAAGGCTTCCCTGCTGCACCTGGATGTCCTTTTGTTGCCTATCTAGCTGTGGATTCTAACTGCCGTGAGAGGCATCTAGGCGGCAACTGCGGGTTATCAGTCAGTAGATAGAGAAACAGGTGGCACGCCTCAATTCGGGAACTTGCAGACAGTTCGGCACAGGGGCTATTTACCAAGATGTCATCACGGTAAAGGAGACCACAGGACTGGTTCCCGCAGGCAAGGGGAAGAGGGGCTATGGACATCCAGAGAGAAGTATGTGGAAAGGTAGCTGAAGGGAGACATGACAAAGGCATGGCGGCAGGGAGAGGGGCAGGAAATGAATACCCCAAGTCACTCTGCTGACCCACTGATTTCAGGCAGCCTTCCAGAGCACAAAGTAGAGCTAACAGGGACAGGGGATTCTAAGCCCACCAGCCTCACTAGAAAAAGTAGGCTACACATTTTGGACTTAATTAGGTTGACTCTGGAGAGCTGTTGGAATTGAGAAGGGGGACGTCAATATTAATAGTAATAATTAATAATAAATAGTAGCTAATATTTATTGAGCACTTACTATGTATTAGGCACTTCATTCATTCATTCATCCTTGCAAACATCCTATGAAATAGTGACTTTCACCACTATACTGGTTTGGGTGGTGATCTCATGATTACACACAGTCCCTGAATTCACATTGCATATACATTTGCAAAGGGAAGAGGAGAGAGGGAATCTTTTTTTTTTTTAAGATTTTATTTATTATTTTCAGAGAGAGGGAAAGGGAGAGAGGCAGAGAGGGAGAGAGACATCATTGTATGGTTGCCTTTCACCTGCCTCCAGCTACAGACCTGGCTTGCAACCTGGTTATGTGCCCTGGCTGGGGAATCGAATCAGCAACTGTTGGGTTCGCAAGCCGGCACCTTATCCACTGCGCCACCAGCCAGGGCCTGAGAGAGGGAATCTTTTCAGAGAATTTTATAAGGTCAGAGTTGGGGAGCACTCTCAAGTAATTCACTCATGAACTCTTCACAATAATTTCATGATGTTGTTCCTATTATTATATCAACTTACAGATTAGAAAACTGTAGCCAAGGGATTTTAGGTAACTTGCCTGGATTCACATATATAGCAAATAGCAGTTCTGAAATGTTTGAATTCGGTAGTTTAGCACCAGAGTTTTACTTCTTACTGCCACTATGCTATTTCCCTTAACATCTCTTGGAAGCCTGTTAGCTGTCCTTAACTGGGTTAAAACCTGGGGCTGCAGAGACAGATGGAAAAAAATGGCTCTTGTCTTCAAGGAATCCAGGGTTTCGGTTCATAGACCGTTGCAGTGATTGTGCTAGAAACCATGGTGGGGTATCCATCAGGTGCAGTGGGGACTCATAATGTGGGGGGGGGGGGTCACTGTCTTCAAGGAATCCAGGGTTTCGGTTCATAGACCATCACAGTGATTGTGCTAGAAACCATGGTGGGGTATCCATCAGGTGCAATGGGGACTCATAACAGGGGAGTTCACTCTCTGGAAGGTTCGAAGTAGGTGCCATGTGGGAGGTGCCCACTAATAGGTCGGCGGATCGTGCACTGGTCTGACAGGAGTGGAAAGAGCTCATCATGCAGGGAGGCAGCAAGCGCAAGATGAAGAGGCGTGATGGAACGTGACAGGTCAGGAACTGGCGGGGGCGGGTTATGAGGCAAACAACTGAGAGGGCAGAATGCCAAGGTCTTAGGACTGGACTGCTTAGAGAGGTAAGCAAATGGGAAGATGGCAAGACTCTGGGCTGAAGCAATGGGGTAGACAATAGGGTGCATCACCGGGATAGGGGATGGGTGACAGGAAGGGTTAGAAGAAGGTCAACCAAAGGGAAGGCTAAGGAGGGGAGTGTCAGGCACATTCATTTGTGGTAAGTGTGTCACCTTGCGGTGGACGGGTATGCAGTGGGCAACTGGAAGTAAAGATGAAAAAATCGGCATCTGTTGTGACTTCCAGGGTCTGTAAGAACCATCTGGAATATATCACAGCATTTAATCATCATGAAAGCTGAAGAATTCTACATCTAGGTGGTGGTTTCGGGAGTCAATGTATAATACATGGTACACATGCCCTGGGAAGACCATGGTAGCATTTTCCCAGAAATAAAACAAGAATTTTGGAATTTGCTCTTTTGAGAAGGTATTTGCATTTGGAAAAGGTGAGGCAAATTACTCAGGATAAAATATTTTGGTTTAAAAAAAGACAATTGCACCTATAAAAGGAAGAAAACAATGTTTTTAATTATGGCTTAGTGTTGGCTCTGAAGGCAATTTAGAAAGATGCTTGTACAGAAACCAACGTCTGGATGTCCCTTCCTCAGGCTCCGGTTTCACTGCACTAGAGTGAGACCAGTGTTTTTCAACTTTCTCAGAGAGGGCGGTGAAAAGCATACCTGGAAAAGGTGACAACTGCAGGCAGAGAAACAAAGGGCAACACCAGATCTAGCAAAATGGCAAGTGCATGGCTGGAACCATTCAAGTCCTTAGTTACTGGAAGTTATAATTTTTACTAACATAATAATAAACTTATGAGGCAACTCCTACTCTGTCTACCAACATCACTATCCAGGGTGAGGGGCTAGGGTCACGTCAATAAAAAGTTTTGAGCATGAAATCCATAGAGCTACAAATGGTCCTTAGGAAGTAGGGAGTGCTGGGTCATGTAAGACCCGTTTCACAAAACTAGGAACCTTTGTGAAGACTCCCAAATATGAACTCCGTCAGCATGGACAGAGTGGTCGTTATTATGCATGAATAAAAGCAGACTGAAGATGCTGGCTATTAACACGGAGACAACCTCCAAAAGACAGTCCATCTATTTCCACAAGTCCAGCTCCTGGCTGTAAATTAGGAGTAAGGGAGAGGGCACTATTTTGAAGTAAGTCCAGTGCCATAGTAGAGAATTCCCACCCCAATAAATAAATAAATAAATGAGAGAGAGAGAGAGAGAGAGAGAGAGGAACCCACCCACTCTCTTTTACGTTCCATCTTCACGGAAAGTTTTATGTGGCTTTTTTTTTTTTTTTTTTTTTGGCCCCCTTCCTTCTCTCCTTGTCTCCTGACACCCTCTAATTAGCACTGGCATCTCTGCCTCTGGCACCTCATGCTGTGCCGTAGGTGGCTGGCGTGACATCGGATGCCTGCCCCTGCAGTGCTAGTCGGCGCCCCGCGGCGCACAAACAAAAACCCCAGAAAGGCTGGCCCAACTGCTCTCCTATGAATAGGCCGAGCTGCCTTTCCCCAGATGAGAGGTGTTTGCACGCCTCCGTTTGCTTACAGGCAGGCACGCAGGGGACTCGATGCACGTGTCTGGTGGTGAGTTTCTCAGTCGATTAAAAAGGTTCAAGGCCAGAAATGATTTTTGTTGTGTCTTTAGATCGGACTGGAAACGCAAAAAACAAACTTTGTCTCCCACGCTGGCAGAACTAAGGGAGTGACCTTTTCTAAAAAGGAAGCTGGAACTGAGTGAAATTTTTTCGTTCTTGAGATGAAAGACGCTTCCAAGTAGGTAACCCTGCCCTTCTCCCTTCTTTCAACTTTTTAAGAGACTTCTCCCCTTGCTTGGAGACAGAAATCTCTATGTCTCTGCAATTCCAGCCCCCTTTTACCTCCAGTGTTGGAAGGGAAGATTTTTTTTTATTTATGGTCGGCACTAGGCTGGTGACGCCCTTTGGAAAATCCCAGGACTGATGCTGCCGGGTGAGTGTTAGGGCCAGGGTGGTAGAGAGTACAGTGAGTAGGGAGCCCTCTGGAGGTCCGCTCAGCTCTGAAATGTGATGCTGCGCACACTCTGCTACAGTTTTCACTGATGACCCGAATCTGGGAGGCAAGTTGTCACCCTTTGTCGTAGTGATGTTCTATCAACTTCCCAACCTTGCTCCTTGGCCATGCAGTCGTACTTGTCTATGCTGTGCTCAGAATCGAGCCCCACTCTATACTGAGGTCTCTTTTCCCCTGCTGCAAGTCTGGATGAAACTGACTTCTACTCCCTAACTACTGTCAGGTTTTGGTTCTTAGTTGACAGTGTGTGTTACACTTGATTTCCAATGACTGCTTCTCAGAGACGAAGATTTTTGTCTTATAAGCATTTTATAATTACTGTCCTGAACTAAAATGAATGACAGTCAATGAACCTCTCAAACATTTACCAGGGAATCCTCTAGACACTGAAAAGTTTAATCACAATATTTATATATGTTCGTTGATGTCTATAGTATCAAAAATATCAGATGTAACCTGTTTTTGAACAACTGATCTGAAGACTTGCCTTTGTGCTGAAAATAGAAAGGGGAGACTTTGGAAATATTACCAAAAGAGTGGGAAAGTTTCAGAAACTTCCCAGGATGGATCTCAAAGTCATTGAGTGCCTCATGCTTCCTTTCTGTTCAGACTTCCACAGTGTGACCACGGTACTCAGCTTACTGTGCATGAATGTTTGGACCACTTCCTTACAGGGCTGGCGGGGCCTGTGCACAATGGAAAAACAAGGGAAATCCCCTCTGTGATGGGGAAGACCACTTCAGATGGTGGGAAATTAATAGGTTTCTGCCTGAGAAAGGGTATCTGCTACATCCTAGAGAGAGGCGTTTTTACTAACATTGCAGTCTGATCTGCACCTGTATTCCTCTACCTGGCTAATGTAGAAGGAAATGCTTCTTTTTTATTTTCTCCTTTGAGTCATCATACACAGGAAATGTTCTAACAGGAAAGCCTATCCCTCAAAACTTCAGAGGCTTTGGGAGCTGAGGAATGCTGTAGAAAACAATTCCACTCCATGTGACAAGGGGCAAAACAGTGACATTCATTCTCTTTCTTTCAACCATTAAAAACAAACAAAAAAACGTGGGCCTGACAACATTTCCAGGCACATTGTAACTTAAAAGAACAAAGCCCAAAACGTATGCCTAAGCTGAGGATAGAATCATGGGATACTTGCGTGATTTAAAAATTGATAGACAAAGGCTGGGATAATTGTCAGAATCCCTGGTTGTCATCCATCAATAATCATCTGCATTAGGATGATTATAGTTTATTATAAGTAACAAATGGACAGAGACTTTCTTGTGACTTAAAGAATGACATGATTTTTAGTTAACAAAAGCATATTGGAAGATAACTGAACATAATTTTGCAAATATGGCCCATGACATATACAAAATTGGGTGAAAAAACACTTCTTGGAGAAGCCTTGTGACAAATGAAGAAAGCAGGTGCAAAACTGGGGAAGACTATCCTGTTCACCATTGTCTTCCAAGAAAGTATCTGCCCAGCACAGGGCCTGGTACACAGGTGCCACATGTAGTCACCAAATGAATGAACAAATGATGCACGTTATGGAAAATGCATTGGGAAAAACACTAGAAGAAAAGTGCCCATGTATTACCATGTCTTTCTGTCCCCTTTTCTTGTAAAAAAATTTTTTTACAAGATTGTATTTCTTTTATTATTTGAAAAAGATTATTACAAAAACAAGGTCTTTGTTTTGATTCCTCAGTTTTTCCCATCTGAAAGTTTTGAGGTCTAGCTTTCCTATTGCTGGTAATTACTTTTATATTTTACCTCATGAGACAGTATTTCCAATACTGAAATATCAATATTTTGACTATATGTTGAATCGTAAGGAAAAGAGATGCCCTTTTACTTGGGAAGCTTATGGTTACCTAAGTGAAGATAGAACTTCACAGAAAAGTACAACTGGGCTCCATAACAACCAAATAAACCAGTAAGTAAACCAAGGAAGTCTGCCTAGAGAGCAGGAAACGACAACTCTCCATTAGGTCGGTGGTGCTCCCCGCCATTTGCTTCATTACCGTGTACGGAGTGAGGACTGCGGGGCTGATGAGACCTCTGCCGCTGGCTGCCATTTTCTGTGCATTAATTTGCAGGCGCCCATTTCATCCCTCGTGCACCGTCACCGCGTGACTGCCAATCATGGTGCTGCTGTATGAGGCTGGGGGAGGTTCAGGTCAAACCTGCGGCCAGTAAGACTCCTGAACTTCTAGTCTCTCTTTTTTTGATTCCGGAGAGACAGGAAGAGAGGGAGGGAGGAGAGGGGAGAGGGGGGAGAGGGGAGACAGACAGACATTGACTGATTGATTGGGTTGCCTCTGTATGTGCCCTACCAGGGACTGAACCCACAACCCAGACTTGTACCAGACCAGGAGTTGAACCTGTGACCCTTTGGCCCACAGGACGAGGCTCCAACCAACTAAGCCACACCAACCAGGGCAGTTCTTCCAGTCTTAAAAGACTTTGCAAATAGTACTGATTTTTGCTTAACATGAAAGGATCTCATCAATCACAACACCTAGGAGGTGCACAGTGGAGGCGTCAGGAGCTGAAACACCCTGGGGGAGGGCGATCTCTCAGCAGGGCTGGAGATGGAGACCATTACAAGGGGTGCTGGGGCAGAGAACCTCTCTTTTGTCTAATGTACTCTATTTCCCTTGGCACAGACTTTTTCAAAATCCTTTCACAGCGTTAACCACTGTGATCTCTGTGGCTCCCCTGTAAATGTGGCGGTTCACCAACTCCCTTTTCCGAATGGGTCTAGTGAGGATGCCAGAGATGGAGTGACTTACCTGCCTTTATAGTGTTGGCTGTGCAGCCATCAAGGCAGGCCTGGCACTGGGTTCACTTTCCTTTCAAGATGCCATGCTGCCTGCAGGAGTTTAATGAGCCGAAATGCTCACACTCCTGGCACTGAGGTACTCTGAAACTCATTGGCATCAGGTGAGCAGTCCCAGTAATAGATCCAACTTGATGTGTACAGCGGCAAGTGATTTTCTGTTAGACAGCATTATCATTAGCTTTCAACAATTACATTTTTGGTCTCTTCAGCCCTCAAAAGCCAGTGAAGAAGCTGTTCAGGTAGCTCTGATCCAAATCTCCCAGACCCAGGAAGCTTGGTTTTCCATTGAAGTCTCAGCAAAGCACACAGGTCAGTGCTGGTGGACAGATCAGTGGTCGTGGAGACGTGGGAATGGCTGACCTTGTGCAGGTCTGCGGGCCTCCACGGGCTATCCGCGCACTGTCATCTGGCTGATGTAGCTCTCAAGCAATGACCCATGGCCACTTAGTGACAGTATTAGGAAAGTTGAGCTGGGATTATTCCCAACTCCTAATTTACCTCTCAATAAAAATTCAGGGCTAAAAAGAAAACTAGCTTGGCTGCAGCGCTAGGTGATTTTGAAAGACACAGCTGGGCAGGTGGGTGTGAGGGAAGTCATCTGACCCAGAACTTCGATTAGCTGGAGATGCTGGGGAAGGTCTTGGAGACACCCCGAGAGCCATTTCAGGGTGCATAGGAGCTAAGGATTTAGAATTTTTTAATCCTCACCTGAGGACATGGTTTTTCAAAAATCCGATGAGACAGATAGAGAGGGAGAGAGAAAGAAACATGCATGTGAGAGAGAAGCATCGATCAGTTGCTTCCTATACGCACCCAACTGGAAACTGAACCTACAACCTAGGTTCCCTGACCAGAAATCGAACTCATAACCTTTCGGTGTAGGCGGCGATGCTCCAACCTACCCTGCCAGAGTGGAGCTAAGTACTTACTGTAAGCAGGAAAAGTGGACAGTTTGTCCTTATGCAAGGGTGCTTCTCTTTGATGGATGTTCAGACAGACCCGTGACCTCTGCCCTTTCCAACCATGTTATCTTCACTCTCTCAACAGTACATCTCAAGCCTTGTGCCATCCATGTAAAAATTTAGGACTCCCTTTTCTAAAGCCAGGAAATTCTTATTTCTCTGTGTGACTGCTTGGGACCCTACAGAAGGTCAGTGTTCCATTCATTTTTAAGCCTATAGGCAACTTACTTGTCTTAAAAATTATTTCTGGTTCAAGAACCTTTGTAAGAACTATAATCAAAAGAAAGGAAATGCAAGCTGGGGAAGAAACTCACCTACCACACTACCACCCTAGCTTTCACTTTTCCTCCGTTACAATCTTCATTTCAGGGAATTAAAAAAAGGAGTTTTCCGTTAACAATGCTGAATATTTCACAGCTTAGGCTTCAGCTCCACATCAGGATCAAGTGGCTGCCTTTCTGAAGGGCTTCTACCACTTTAAATGTGCATGAGTATCAGAAGGATCCCTGAAATTCAGCTGGGAGATGTGCAGCCACTTACCCTCCGTATAGCTTTGTACGGTCTCTCACCTCCCAGGCTCTGACCCAGGAGTCCTTGACATTGACAATTAGCTCAGTTCCTTATCATTTCAGCAAGACCGACTTTACACAAAGGGTTCGGGTACCGGCTGCAAAAGGCCTGGCCGGGAGTAAGAAAAGCTCCTCAAAGGTTCAGTCTGTTCCACTCTACATTTTCCTAACGTTTTGCCTCATGTCCCGTTCTGGTTAGCAGTTATGATTGAGTCTTCATCTTTCTCTTTGCCCACTTTCAACTGTCCAGGTTGACTTTCTATCCTTTCTCTGTCCAGTTTCTGCCTCTCTTGGTCTCTTTCTCCCTTTCCTTTCTGCTGCATTGGTGGCATAGTGTGCAGACCTGCGCCACAGCCTCCATAGGGAAGGTTCCTGTAGGAGGAACTGCGTACTGGTTTGTCCACCCTTTAACAGGTAGGTAGGGGATGTACAATGGTGATGACTAGGAATGAGAAATGAAATCACAACCAATCACAACTTTTTAAAAAGCCAACAGGCATTCAAGGCAAAGGCAAAATTAACAAATTAAACTACATCCAATTAAAAAGCTTCTGCACAGTAAAGAAAACCACCCATGAAATGACAAGGCAACCTACCAAATGGGAGGAAACATTTGCAAATCATGTATCTGAATAAGGGTTAATATCCAAAATATATTAAGAACTCATACAACTCAACAGCAAAAACCAAACAATCAAAAATGGGAAGAGGACCTGAATAATCATTTTTCTAAAGACACACAGATGTCCAACACCTACATGAAAAAATGCTCAACATCACAAATCATCAGAGGCATGCAAATCAAAACCATAATAAAATATCACCTCACACCTGTTAGAGTATTATTTAAAAGACAAGAAACAGCAGTGTTAAGTGAGGATGTGAAGAAAGGGGAACCCTTGTGCATTGTTGGTGGAAATGTAAATTAAATGCAGCTGCTATGGAAAACAGTATGGAGTTCTCTCGAAAACTTAAAAATAGAATGACCTTATGATCCAGAAACTCTACTTCAGGGTATTTATCTGAAGGACATAAAAACATTAACTCAAAAAGGTACCTGCACCCCAGGTTCACTGCAGCATTATTTACAATAGCTAAGACATGGAAGTAATGTAAGTGTCCTTCAATGGATGAATGTATTTTAAAATGTGATATAATGTATGTAGTAATGTATAAATGCATAAAAACATGGTATAATACATATATAATAATGTATATAAATATGGTATAATATATATAATGCACACACAATGGAAATACTATTGAGCCATTAAAAGGAAATCTTGCCACTTGCAACAACCCTGAAGCCATTATGCTAAATAAAGTGAGACAGAGAAAGGTGGACACTGAATGATCTCGCTTTTATGTTGAGTCTACAAAAGGAAAAAAACCCTGCACTCACAGCTACAGAGAACAGTTTAATGGCTGCCAAAGGCAGGAGGCTGTGCAAGGGGTGAGCGAAATAGATGAGGGAGATCAGAAGGTACAAACTCCCAGTTTACAAAGGTGTCCTGCCTGGGAACAAAATATGCAGCACGGTGGCTGTAATTACAACACTATGTTGCATATTTGAAAGTTGCTAAGAGAGTAGGTCTTAAAAGTTCTCATCATGAGAAAAATATTTTATGTGTGGTGATGGATATAGCTACGTGTGGTGATAAAATATAGATCCCAAATCATTCTGTTGTGTCCCTGAAACTATGTCAATTGTCTCTCAATAAAAATAGAAGCCAACAAAATCACAAAATCTGGAAAAATAGCATTATATATACATAATTTAGAAGTAATTATTGAAGTAATAAATACATTACATAATATATATTAGTTTGATTGACCAGCCTGCTATTATTTTTTCCTACATTCTTGGCTACATGCTTTTTATATGTTAATAAGGTAACATCAAATTGTTCTTAATGTCACGCAAATTTTTAGGATTGTTGTCAAATTTAAGAAAATTTCTAGTTCTTTTTTCAATGGTAAGTCTTAAGATTTTTAGGTAGTAATCATTTTAAATACTATAAATTGAAAACAATTATGAAACAGTGTATCATAAATGTCCTTGTAGTGGTTCATTATGTTTTGTTTTATTTTTTTAATCTCCAATAGGATGCAACTTCTGCTTTTATTCTGCCACGAGAATAAAACCTTCAGCTTACAATATTAAATTTCTGATGATTGCACAACTTTTACACAGACCAGCCTTTGGTTTTGTACTTTCCAAGTCTCTTTTTCCTTTATGACATACATGCCTTGCTGCTGGGCACCTCTGGTTTATAATGCCAGGTGCGGAGGCAGAATAGACCAAAGGTAGATTCAGACAAGCCCTTTACACACTGGGACAATTGGCATAACTTAATAACTGTATCCCATGAAATACAAAGCAAATGTATCAGTAACTCATCTTTCCCTTAGCTGGTTTCCCAAAATGACCATTGCCACCTCCAAGGGCCAACGTGTCATTAGAGGGAAAGTTGAAGTAGAAAAACAGAATGGTTTTAATCAATTACAGTTGGAATATATCATTTTTTCAGTTAAAAAGAAAAGTAATGTGAACACATTCCTAAGCCACACTCAGGACCTTGGAAGAAGCCATAAAAACGTACACCTCTGGCCCTCCCACTTCATTCGCTTCTCTCCAGTTGGGAATCTCTGAACTTCAAGTTCACTATGAATATGTCCCTGCTACAGAAAAAGTTTAACTTGGGTTTCTTTTTTTTTAGATACAGAAAAAGTTTTAGGAACAACAGGAACCTTATTCTGTAACAAGAATTGTATTCAGTTGCTCCTATATATTTGTGTAGATAAAAATCATAATTTCAACACAGTGGCTGTCTGCACCAATATAGCTGAGTAACATTTCCAGACTGTGGACTAAGAGAGGTACATGGTAGCACTGAGGGACAAGGTGGCTTCCTGGACCAAGGAACCGCTCAGGTCGCGCCAAGTGGGTGGAATCCTTTCAGTTCAGACTCCATGCAACTCCAGCCTTGCTTTGGGCCCCATCATTACTCAAGACGTTGAAAGAACAACCATCAGCTCTTTGGAAAGCAACTCTTCCAAAACAACACCAACCAACCACCCAGCAATGAAAACGACAACCTTTTTCTCTCTGATCTTACCCAAGAACCTCAAACCCATGAGCCCAGCCAACAGGAGAAAGAGTTGTTTTGTTCTTGTTTGCCGGATGGGAAAGCACAGTTAACCTCTAACTTGGGGTCTATTTTTCTTAGACATGCCCCTCTATAGCAGGTTCTGATGGCAGTCAGATAGCCAGTTTTCTGCTGTTTAAGCCACCTAGTCTATGGTACTGGGTTACAGCAGCCCTAGGAAATGAGTATGTGGGGCATTGAGGAGGAGGCTTATATACATCTGCTACCAGTGATTTCTCAATAAATGTTAGAGTTCGTTACTACCTATAAAGGAAAATAAAGGTGATTCTGTGCATTGCCTTCCTAAGGGGGCTGTTAAGCCTGGGAAGTGGGACACAGTAGGATGGTCCGCCCAGTGGACTAAGTCCAGGGTAGGGAGCATGAGTGTGTGTGCCGGGCTTCATGCTGGAGACCAAGAAACAATGGACCAACAGTCACCACTTCTGGTCACTCCTGATCTGGACAAGAACCAAATGACAGTTCCAGAGGCAATGGCGTATTCAGCTATGATACAGCTCCCCTCACCTCCAAAGCCCTCCATGGAGGCCTCCGCTCCTTCAGCAAACTGCCCCAGCCCTCCCAGTCAGTCACAAGCATCCTGTCACAGGAACCAGAACCCACCACTATACCCTGATCTGCTCAGACCATCCCAAACTACCCATATATGGTGCGTGTAAGGTTCATTAAACCACCTTGCTGCTGGGCAGAGTGCCACTTCTGTCAGCAAGTAACCTCTTTGACTTCTCTGTGGCTGTTTGAAACATCCTTCTGTGCATGTTACCTGTGCAACCTAGGGTCCACCTCTTTCTCACCAGCCTCATCACTGCACCTTGCCTGGCACAGGGGCTTTGAAGCTGATTTTGTAAACATCTATCTGAAAACGGCTGGCATGCCATGTTCATCAGGGGTTGGACTCAATCTGCAAGGCCCTTTTCCATTTCAAAGTCACTGGGGACATAAAGCTCATCTGAGGGACAGGCGTGTCCCCACCTTGCTCGACCTGTCCCCACAGCACCTGCTCAGTACCAAATGGAGTTGCCTGCAGGCTGGGCTGATGGCCTCTGCCGTCCTCGCCCCATAAAGCCTCAGTGCAAGTTGGAGCTCACTGGCCTCCACGCCTTACCCATGACATCATAGGTGGGACCCTCAGGCCAGCTGTTAGCTGGCTTCAGTGGTCACTGTGGCTGGCCTTCTGCTCAGCAGGAAGCTAGCACTGCACCAGCTGCGAAGTTTAAATGGAAGCTCCCTGCTTGCCCACATCCCACTCGGTTCTCCAACATCCTCCCTTCCCGCCGGGCGGTACAGGATGTACCGAGCTCTAGTCTTGGCAGAGCAAAAATCCCGCCTTGTGGGCTTGTACAAAGATACAACCTTTCCGAATATGGGGTCTGGTTTTTCTTCTTGAAAATGGATTTAATAATTCCTCCCTGGCCTCTCTCCCATGAGGCTGTGAATTTAAAGAGGTTGTGCACGTGAAACGGTTCATAAACAACAAAAAGTCACACACGGTAAGCATTGCACGGCAGAGAAACTGACTATGGCGTTACAAACATCAGCTTGTAGGGTTGGGTTTTTTGACCTGCACATGACGGTTCCGCAACCATCTCTAAATCCTACCGATGAAGCTCAACAGGAACAGTAGCTCCTTGAGTAAGGGCAGAGGGAAGTGAACACCATTCGATGGACAGAGGTTTACAATAGCCTATATCCACTCAAAAATCAAGCAAGGCGAGAGGTCATTCACCACACGTTAACCCCGAGGTCCCCACACTCACTCAGTCCACGTGCTCCTCGTGCGTCTGCAGCGCCGGGGAAAGAAACACCCAACGGGGTTGCCAGCTGTGGAGTCCGGCTCAAAGACTGGCGCAGACACCGCCATCCCGCCCACCCAGCGCCCGCCGGGCCGCACAGCTCGGGGACCTGGGACTCGGACAGGACTCGGGCCTCCTTCCGCGCCGCGCGTCGCCCAGCGCCAGGCTCCGGGCCCGGCGGCATCCCCGCCGGTGGGTGAAGTGACTTCCGGCGGAACCTGCACGGTCCCAGCTAGTGGCGCACCCGGCGCGGACCGGAAGCCACCGCGTCTCCCTGGACGTCTAAAGCGGCCCCAGGGGGCCGGGCCCAGCCGGGGAGCCCGGGGTGCCTCAGCGCGCACTTTGGGAACCCAGGTAACCACCTAACGCTGGGAAGCGAGGAACCACTTCACGCCGGGGCGCCCAGGACTCACCTGGGATCCTGCTTCCCCGCGGGTCGCGAGGCGTGGGCTGCGCCGGCCGAGGCACAGCTTCTCCAGCGAGTTCCCGAGCGCAGGGCGCAGCTGGCCCGCGGGCCACACCACACGGGCCGAGGCTCTTGGTGCAGCGCTCGGGGATGACTGGGGGGCAGCCGCCCATGCTGCAGTCCGGGTCCCAAAGCCCCTGCTTGTTCCCACGTCCACACTGCCTCCCGGGTCGGTACAACCACCGGAAATCGGGAACTCGGCGGGAGTGCACTTCCGGTCTGTCCAGGAGCTCGGAAGCTGTCTGCCCCAGCCACCAGGTAACAACAAAAAGCTGAACAAACCGAAAATCTCTGCCTGTCTCCATTAGAGAACTGAGGTCACAGCACAAGCCACCGGCCCAGTCGCCACTTAGCCGGCAGAAGCCTCCTGCGTGATGTCGGCGTGGCAGCTGAGTGGCTCCAGGCGGCCAAGTTGAGGGGGGAGATGGCCGCGAGGCACCCATGCTTTCCCGAGGGGTACCTGCCAGCTCCGCCGGTTCACACGGTGGAGCCCCGCAGACCCCCTCCTGCTTGGGGAAGGGAGAGCAGGAAACCCGTGGGGCACGGCCCGCCCTGCGGAGCTGCTGGGGACCAGAGCTTCTCGCAGAGCCTCAGCAGCCTGCGGGGACACCCCAACTAGTCACCCGAGTCAAGCATGTCCGGACCAGTTGAGAATGGGGACCATCCATGGTGGGTGACTGATAATGCAACAGGATCATAACAACAGGAAAACAAATCGCTATCTAGAACCACAACTGCCTTTCTGAGGGTGGGTTCTGGAAAAGGGACAGACCCTTTCATTCTGCCAAGTTCTGAAAGGAGTTAGGTCTGCAGAGTTGTGTCTGGAGCGAAGCTTTGGGGGTGCGGTCAGAGAGAGCCAAAGGCAGGATTCCGAGTTGCTTCCAAGTAGCGTGCAGTAGGGGAATTGAGTGGGAAGTTGGAGGCTGCATGATGGACAAATGGCAAAGATTGTTTTTTCTTAATACAAAGTTATTTTGAATTCAATATTAAGTTGTATGTGTTGCTATAGTAACAGGATGACATGAAATACGGATTGAAACCCAGCCTTATCTTAACTAATTACATCTTCAATGACCCTATTTTGAAGTAAGATCACATTCTTAAGTGCTAGAGGTTAGGACTTCAGCATGCGAATTTGGGGGTTGTGCACACAATTCAGCCCCCCAAAGGTGTATGATAACAATGGTTATGAAACACATTTTACAAATACATGTCTTTGAAAAGAAAAACTGAATCCCAGCTTTGGGAAGCAAATAGCATCACCCAGCGGTTGTTGCCAAGTGTACTATGACATCATGCACCGTGGGACGTGGGACTGACCCTCCCCTGAAGCTTTTCTCCTAAGATGGACCCACTCGGTGACATCTGCCCACTGAAATGCTCGGTGGTGGGCGAGAACAGATTTCACTGCGAAGCCAATAGGAGGTCATTTCAAGTGGGCTACAAGGCAAGAGTGGCCACTTCCCGAACGTGGGATAGCTTTACCTTGCAGCTGCAGAAGGGATCGCAGGAGAAAAAGCAAGGAATACTGAATGACTATAGCAAAGTGGATTTTTTCTTTTAGTATCTTAAAACTTGTTTTTTGTAAACTAGTGTTTACTTAGACTCCCTTCCATGTCCCTCCTTGAGAGCAGAAACGTTGGAAACGGCTGCCCTAAACAGCCGCTTTGATGAAGAGATGGAACTGCACTTCTCAGCTGAATTGACGGCACTGTTGGGCCCGCAAGGTGCTCTTGACCTCTCACTGTGGCTGCCGGCCAACCAGACAGCCCGAAAACCCAGTGTTCAGGGCAGTTTAGGTCTGAGTCAAGCACAGATACCAGGGATTGCGTCTGCTCCGTCTGCTACGGGGCCAGAGGAAGGCCTAGCAGGATCCCGTTTTTTGCCAGCAGGGCAGAAGCGACTCCGCAGCGTGGTGAGCAGGCGAGCCGCTAGATGGCGCTCCACGGTCACTTGTGCCCGTGAAATCTCTGCGGGACCAGAAAGAATCTCTCTCGCTGGCGGGCTGTCATCCTTTTTCTCAGGCACAGTGCCTGAGACCCATGATACTCCTAGGGACCCAGAAAAACATTTTAATTTCTTTAAAAACTGGAGGAAAAAAGAATACTTCCGACTACATTCATCTTTATAGTGTAGTCATAAAATACGCTTTTATACATACGCACATTTCATATGTATAAAATATACATACACGTATATGTGCAGACAGGAAGGGGTCCATGAAGTCATCATACAGCCCTGTCATGAATCAAAATGTCAGTGAAATTTAATGCAGCTCCCAGGGAGCATCTCTCCCCATAGACATCTTTGTGTGCATTCTCATGTTGATGTAACACCACAGCTCCGTTCTCAGCCACATGTCCTCTTGATTTCACCTATATAGCTCTCTAAACTGTCACCTCTGCTGTGTAGTCTCTCTGCCATCCTAGCCCAAGTCCTGGAACCTTGCTCTTGGACCTTCAACAACAGCCTCCTACCCATCTCTACACTTCCAGCCTCTTTCCTAGGCAGCCAGAGGCATTTTCCAGAGATCAGAGCTCATCATGTCAGTTTCTGCTAAATCCAAAAGCGTCCAGGATTCTCTGCTGCCCAGAGCAGTGCTCTCTTAAGAGCTGTGTGCGCTGGAGGCAGCAGGAGGGCTAAAACACTAGAGCAGAGAAAGGAAATGCAACTGCTATTTATATTTACCTTTTATCTGATCCTTTAAACCTGTGGGGTTTTATATGATCCATTTACACAATATATGTACATTACTGATACATGACTACATATGTATTGGGAAAGGTGTGCATTTTTAAGTTTTGTTTTTTATGTTTTAGAAGGATGGGACATTGAAAGTATTAGGAAACCTTAAAAATGATGGTCAGGCCTTTTAGAATTGCATACAAGACCTTTCCAATGCCAATCAAAATTACCTTTAAAATCTTTCCTGCTTGATTGTAGCTGCATAGGACACTCGGTAAGAGCTCTGAGCTCTAAGCTCTTCAGCTTCTGTGCATTTGCAAACGTTTCATGCCTAAGATGTCCCTCCCTAGTCCTCACCCCCACCCCATCCAGGCCTCCTCCTCATTCAGCACCCAGTCCCCGGCTCTTCTCGGCCACCCTGCTTTCCATGTGCAGCCTTAGTTGTACCCTGTTTGTTTCTTTTATTTCTTTTCCCTTTCCCACAGTGCAGGGACATGTGTGCGGGCAGTGTGCCTGCATGTGCTCATGTATACATGGGAGGGTTGTATTTATTGAGCAGCCATTAGATGCCCAGCACTGGGCTAGGCCTTTCCTATGTGCCATTTCAATTCATATCACTCATGTAGGTGACCAACCAACTCATCCTGGTTTGCCTGGAACTTCCTGGGTTTTAGTTCTGAAAGTTCTGTGTCCCAGGAAACTCAGTTTTCTGAGACAATTGGTCACCCTGTACAATAGCCCCCATTATACAGATGAGAAAATTGAGGTTCAGAGAAGTTATGAAACCTTAGCTAAACTCACAAAGCTAATTAGCACTGGGACCTGGCTGTGTCCCTCAGAAAACCAGTGCTCTTTCCACCTTAGCAGCTGGCTGTTCACAGGTAGGAACCAGATCTTATTCAACTTTGTATCTTCATGGCTGCCATACTTTCCATATATATTAAGTATTGGATGAGTGAGTGATGCCTTAATGAATGAATGAACTCTCCAGCAGAGGACCAAAACAGGAAATACACAGCAACATAGTAAACTAACCGAACTGTGTCTCCTCCCTTCTTGTGACTCCACATAGTCACAGAATGTTAGCAAGTTGGGCTCAGAGAGGATAAATGACTTGCCCAAAGTTACACTTCTAAAAAGAAGGTGGAGCAGGGATAAGAACTAAGGTTTCCTGACTCATATACTCCAGGGATCTCTTCACCCGAGCGCTGTGTGAAGTAAACTGATGGGCAGAAGAAATAGTGGGAGGAAACTGGGCTAGTTTTTTAAAAACATCTAACTAAAGACACTAAGCAGCTCTGAATTGCCAAAATTTGTACTGTTTTTTTAAAAAGCCCTAAGTTTAGGAACTTTTCTTAAAAGATACCCCTCTCAAAAAAAAGAGTACCCTCACGCTGGAGGGCCTAGAACAGGAGGAGGAAATGCAGGAAATGCCACATTTGTCCTCCAGAGGGAGCCTTTTTCCTTGTCAAGCCTCACCACTCCCACCCCAAACAATCAAGCTTTGGGTCCGACCAACTTGGCATCTGCAAACGGGAAGGGCTTTGGAGACCAGGCGGCCAGGCACTGCCGGCCGGAGGAGGGGCCCCACACCCATCGCCTGAGCTGCCCTCTAATGCCCACTTACTTAGTTCCATGTTCATGGGCGTTTCTTGGCTTCCAGGCTGTTTGTGCTTTGTGCTTGGCCTTTACTGACCTCTGATTCTGAGAGGAAGCTCAGCCCTGGGCAAGTGGAAATTTCAATGCACAGCAGAAAACATGGGTTCCTCCGGGCCACCCGCTGGTCCCAGCATCCTGACACTGGCCTTTCCAGCCTGCGCCAGAGAACCAAACGAGCCCAGCAGCAGCCATCGGGGCCAGGAGCAGCGCCTAAGGAATGGAAAGCTGATGATTTTTCCTTCTGGGTCTGCTGTCAACACTGTTGCATGGGAGAGAAGGGGGAGAGAAGGAAACGAATGCATTCTTGCTTGCGTTCTGTCCCCTGCAATCTGTGGACTGAGGCCACAGCTGGGAACATTCCCGATGCTCATCACTGGCTGAGGAAGCAGGGGCACTCAGCCCTTGTAAGTCAGGGAAATTCTTAGCCCTCATGGGGTCGGTGAGCAGCCCAAGGGATGAGCCCTGGCAGGATTGTTGGGGTGATAGGGCAGAGGTGAAAGCTGGGCAGTGCACCCCCAAATCACCCAGAGTGTTGTTTCTGATCAGCACTTAGCTCCTCTGAGCCTGCAATGCTGTCCTGGAGCTCCGAGGAGAGGCTGGAGAAGGACGCAGGGGTGGGATCGGGGTGCCTGGGAAGCCATGGTTGTCACTTTCTCCCCAGGGCCAGTGGTGGGCATGGGGGTGGGCTAGTGAGGATTCCCCCACTCACCCTCTTCTGGCCCTTCTGCTTCTCGTGACAGATTTCAGTGCTTGCCTGACCTCTTCAAGCATCCACATTCTCTAGTTGGGCTCCTTTCATTCCCTTGGTTTCCGTATCTAAAAGGGGGCTCTGTGTTGTATTGTGAAATCAGAGACCAAGAACCCACCCACTGGAGAGTGACCCTGTGAGGCAGAGCAGCCACCACCTTCTAACAGTGGCCACTGTGTCTTGTCATTGAACATTTCTAACCGAATTAAGTTCCATGCAGGGTCACCACATGGCCAGCAGATGTCGCTAACGTCTCATGTTTTGGCCGCACTGACAGCCAAGGCCCCTTTCAAACAAGGAATTCTTCATTGAGCCTGGAAAGTGCGCTGGGTGCTGAGCTGAGCGCGGTGCCGCTAACAATGCCTCTCTCACAAAACGGTTCTGAGGATAAAAGAAGGCTATTTTCCATAAGAGATAACGCTTGTTATCTCTCTGCAGCAGAAAGTTTACATAAAATGTTTGGAGCCACTTTAAAAAGCATGTTTTGGGGGCCCATTTGGGTATATGTATTTCATCATGGCCAACCGCAGGCTCCGGAATCGGTGAGGGCAAATTGCAACCTGAATTTCTCTATTTCCTGGGGAAGAAAAGCCCGAACGAGAAGGCAGCCACCGGACGAAGCTGTGACATCGGCGTTGAAGGTGTGCTTGACCCAAGGAGGGTGTCTGGAGTCTTAGTGAGTGGCCGCACGAGATGCCCTGCTGCCCACCGGGGTGAGGTGTGTTTGGTGAAACTTAGTGGGGTTCCGTTATGGGAAGGCTCGGAGCACAGAGTTGGAGGTAGGACGTCAACCAAAAGCACATGCTTATCCTTCCCATTGCCCCAGCTTTCACCTTGACACTCACGAAAACCCAAGAAATGAGTGGGGCTGAAGGCCCAGCGTGCCCAGCAGACAAGCTAGACCAGGTGTAAAGAAACCCCAGTTGGTTCTAGCCCACGTCTAGCATCTCAAACTGAATCTACCCCAGACGGAGCTCTTGATAGGATCTGCCCCTTCAAACTGCTACCTCCAAGGCCCTTCTCAGAACAGTTAGTTGCAATTTCATCATTTCAGTTTTTTGAGCCAAAATCCTTAGGCTTCTTCACCTTAACTCCCGTTTCCTCCTACATTCAACCCATCAGCAAATGCTGTCACACTTACCTTCCCCATAGGCCTAGAATCACTCTCCACCACACCACCGATGGCCACCTACCAGCAGACGTCATTCTGGCAGGCACCTCCCTTGGGTCATCCCAGCAGTGTCCTAAGCGATCTGCTTGCCGCCAACCTTGCCCTCCTGGGTCGGCTGGAAACTCAGCAGCCAGCGTGGTCTTATTGAAACAGAAGTCAGACCCTCTCCCTCTCGGCTGGATCCTTCCAGGGGTTACTGCACTGGGTTAGAGGAAGGTTCTGTGCCGTCCGGCCACATCGTCTCTGGCCTTCAGCCACACCAGGCTGCTTGCTGGCCCTTCAGTTCCAGGTGCCCCATTAGGATCTCTGTACTTGCTCTTCTGTGGCTCCGGGTGCTGTGCCCTCGGATGTCTGCATGGTCTGCTCCCATCTTCCCCTGGTCTTTTCAGCAAGGCTCTGCTGGTTCCCCAGGGCTGCCATCCCGACTACCACAGACTGGGTGGCTGAAGAAACAAATTCATCGTCTTGCAGTCCTGGAGGCTGAAGTGTGAAATTAAGGGGTCAGCAGGGTGGTCTCCTCCCAGGGGCTGGTGGGGAAGGGTCTAATCCAGGCCTCTCTCCTTGGCGTGTTGGTAGATGCCTGTCTCCGGATCACACAGCGCCCTCCATGTGCATGTCCACGTGTAGCATTCTTAGGAGGACTTCATGTTAACTTGATAACCTCTATAAAGACCTATGTCCAAATAAGGTCCTATTCTAAGATCAGGGGGTCAGGGCCTCAACAATCTAACCCACAGTCAAGGCTTCCCCAGCTGGCCTACCTACCACTTCCCCCACCCTCCCCAGTGCCTGCCAGTGCCCGCCAGTGCCCTTCCCACACTAGCTGGTCTCTTTTCAGAACCCACTCAGCGTCCTGCTACGTATTTTACTGATGCACCATTTATCATTTGTTTCTCTAACTGTCTGACTGGACCTCAGCTTCATGGAGGAAAGGATCTTTGTCATTTGCATGCCAGTTTCCCATCACCTAGCACCCATCACTGTGTGCCTGGCACACAGTAGGTGCTCAAGAAATATATTAGATGGATGTGACAGGATCTGTTGCAGATTGTTAACTTATAAGAAAGAGAGGGAGACAAAAACAGGGGTGGGGAGTGAATACATGGGGAGGGAGCAGAGGGGAAGGTGGGCATTGTTTGACTTAAGGAGGAAAAGCACCAGGTCAGTGTAACCAGGGGCCCAGGGAGCTGTCCGTCAGCTTCCCCCGCTTTTCTGCCTTTACAAAGGGACCTTCGCCTCCACCAGGGCTCAGCATGAAGGCTCAGCCCTTTAGTCTTGTAAAAACTGACTCTAAATGAAACCAGGGGAAATGTCCCCAACTGAGGACACAGCTAAAGAACTGTGAGCACGTGTCCACTTCAGTCTCATGTCAGAAAGTATGATGCTTCTGTGTTGCCACCAGGAGTCCAAAGCCTGTGAGGTGGACCTGCTGCTCAAGAGTCCCCAGGACTGTGGTCCTCACAGAGGGCAGCAGGGAAGTGGGAGGCCAAGGACAAAGGGACTGTAGCCCTGGGTCAGATGTGAACAGGCCCTGGGGCAGATCAACCGTTTTTTTCCCTCCCTGTGCTATTAGCACGTTAATGACACTGCTACCCCAACACTGCCGGCCCAGGGCCAACACCGCTGCGCAGCTCAGTCAGCAAACGTTTAGGGAGCCCTTGCTTTGCCCCAGTGCTCAAGTAGGGATGTAAAAGGAAATCTCACTCTTTGTATCACCTCAGCTCACCTGTCTGGCCCATTTCCTTCTCACAACTGCCCTGTGGCACACATGTTGCAAACTGTGTGTTCGACAAGAGATAACTAAGGATGGGAGAAGTTAAGTCACTTGCTGTCAGGGGAGTGGGAGTGTGGGTGCAAATCTTCTGTTACGCATCACGTACTAATCACCACCACCATCATCACTCTTGCCATCATCATCTTTGATATTATTTGAGGGCCTACAATGTACCAGGTATGGTACTAAGCACTTCACTCACATGCATTTCCTTGTGCTGTTTCTCATTCAACCTTGCAAGGTAGGGGGCATGTTAACCTCCACTTCACGAGGTGAAGTTAAGGTCAAGGTGGAGACCTTCGCCAGCTCTTTCAGCACTTAAATGACGAGCCCCATCTGAACCTCGTTCTGGCTGCCCAGTCTAAGCGGGGTGAAGAGATTGCTCCTCGCCCTCAAGGCGGCTGGGTGCAAGGTCCAGCGAGGCACGGTGGTTCCCCCAGGAGTAACTGGCCGGACCCGCTGTAGGAATTCAGATGCGGGTAAGGGAGTTCAGAGTGGGGTCACGTAGGCGGGCTTGGGAGTGGAAGAGCCTTGCTTGCTTGGGAGGTAGGGAAGGGTCCTGGGCCCACTGTATCCAGGGGCAGAAAAGAGGCCGGCCAGCCAGGCCTGAGTGCAGGGGCCAGGCAGGGAGCCCAGGAGAGATGACAGGCAGGAGCTGGGAATGCAGCGGCGGGACAGGGACACCCCCTTACTGAGCGCCCTCCTTACCCTCTGGGAGGCAGCAGCATGGTGCTGGAAGCAGGCCCTGCAGCTTGGATTCCAGGGCCTTTGTTTGTTGTTTATTGCCAGCAGGTGTCCCTGGTAGGACTGTGGAGTCAGCACCGGGCACAGGACAGGGAAAGGGTGAGGCACTCCTTCCGGCTTCCTCCCTCGCCTTTTCCCAGCCAGCTGGAGGCCCAGCCCAGGTCAGGGGCACACAAAGAACCATGAACAGTTCTTATTTCCCACAGCAGCCAGATCACTTAAAGCAAACAAAAGCTCCAGTAATCACAGGCCTGCACCAGCTTTCTTAACAGCCAGGGGCTGGGGGACCTAATTTCTGCTGGCCCAGCCCTCATCCATGAGGTTTCAGGTCTGCGTGCCTGTCTCTGCCATTTATACGTAAGACGACCTGGTGGCCTGGGGGCCCCAGGTCAGGGACCCCAACCCCAGCTGTTGTGTGTCCCTCTCAGTGTGGCTTCGAGGTTTAACACCTTGCAAGCAGTCCATCGGCCTCACGTGCTCTTGCTCATTTAGCCAATGTTTGGTGCGTGTTCTTTCCAACAGGCATTCTCATTAATCAACCCTCACAGGTAGAATATCTGTTTGAGGGGACACCGGCTCCAGCTTCTCACTCAAGTTACAAATCCTTCACAAGCTGGGGACCCAGGTGCACGGGGGCACCTTCCCTGCAACACTGTGGGTCTCACAGCAGGAGGCTCGGGGGGCACAGGCTGCCTCTGAAGCTTCGGTTACAGGCCACACAGGTCTCTTCCTCTCTTTTTTGTCATTGGCCAAAGCAAGACGTCCGGCCACTCTTGAGTCTGTCGTTTAAATGTGGGACTTGTAAAACCTCTGCAGGGGCCCACCACATGCCACAGGCGAAGCCTGACCTCAGTGGGCAGGACTGTGGTCCTTTTGGGGAGGGAGGGGCACAGAGGGTTTTCAAGGACAGTCCACAACAGGGTACATACCTAGACTTCCCCTTGCCCCACAGCATCGTGGCCACCATCCCATCCCCTGCCATCTCCTCCTGCCCACGGGTCTTATGTGCTGGGGACCCTACTCTAGGCCAGACCATCACCACCAGGGGTTGGAGCTTCCCTGGGTGCCTGGTCCTACTCCAGCGGCATGAGGTGATGGCAGGTGTCAGTGAATTCTCCAAATCCTAGAACACGAGAAGGCAGATGCGATGTCCAACACAGGGCGTCTGGCTTCTGCAGTAACCAAGCAGCAGGGTGAGAGATGGGGTCACCTGCCTGCCTCTGGGCGGCCTGAGCCCAGCCTCCCTGCTCTGCATAGTGCCAAGGCCCCGAGTGTAATGTTCATCAAGGACATAGGCTCCGTGGCCCACACACGTCACAGGTGAAGCAAGAAGCCATGAAGCGTGAATAGTATCTTTAACATAATCTTATATTTGGAAAAGCAGTTTAAAAAAAAAACACTTGAAAATACAAGGAAAGGTAACTGTGACTTATATAAGTTTTCACCTTATATTGCTTGGCCTTTTGTACATATAAATTATTGCTTACCAGCTTCGATAAATACACAGCAGAGTCCTATGTACAGAAGCAGAAAGCATGAGATCTGAGAAAGAAAATACTGTTAACGGCAATTCTGGTAATTCAACCCACGTTTCATATTTACCAGCTCTTTTAATGGTGGAAAACTACAAAATGTAGTCCCTGAGAAGTTAGGTAGACACCCTGATCACGGGTTTTTTGTCTTCTAATTGGTAACTTGGGCTGACAGTGTCACAGCGGTCCTACCTAATGACATGTGAAAAGGCAGGAGTCCTTGCTTTCAGGTCATCGAGTCCATTCCAGTAGTTAATAACAGTGTCATACAAATACAATAAATAGGCTATGCAAATAAATAGTACTCTGCTAAAAAACGTTTAGTATATACAGCTTTGCTTTTGTTTTTTTACAGTAGTATATTTTCATCTAACTTTTTGGCAATTTTTAAAAACTCTTCTCCCCCCACTAGTTTTCAGCACAGTGGCCCACTCGGTAATAAGCAGGTTGAAATTTTAAGGACGTGTTTGAAGCATTTAAAAGAAACTCCATGTCAGACAATCGCAGTGCCCTGATCTTCCCCTTTGTAATGTTTGTGCCTGGTTTCCGGGAAGCTTGGGTTAGTCGTGCCATCTCGGGCCATGGAGTTTGGGACTTGTGCCGTGACACTATGACAAGGTGGCAGGGCTGGGATTGGGGCAGCTCTGGTGATCTGATCCGATGTCACCGGCCCCCTCCCTCCCCTGTAACTGTTTCTCCCCCCTGCAGCCAGGTAAGCATTACAGAGCAATACCTTTCCCTCCACCTGCAAGGGGTGGGTTTTTACTAGATGCTCCACCTGACTTGCCTGTGGGTAGGAGTCTGGGAAGATGAGTTTATTCTAAATGTAATGATACTAAAGTAAAATGAGTGCAGTCCATTTGATATAATGATATTAATGATTAATGATATTAATCTGGCATGGAGACCATTTGGCAACTGCACTTAAAACAGAATGAATTTGAAACACCCTTGGGGTACCTGTAAGTACGTATGGGGGAAAAATACACTTGGAAAGGTGGCGGCTTTGTCTACGTGAACTTGTCTGGGGCTCAAGCCTAAGCAGGGCTGGCTCGCTGGGCTGTTGGCAGGTCCGCAGCCCCACGAGCCTGTCAAACGTGGTGCCACAGCAGAGAGAACCACTGAGAAGAGCTGGTTGCCCCCTGCCAGTGAAGGTGGCAGATTACGGACTCTCAGAGTGAATGAAGGTTTTACGCAAACACACAAATCTAAGAGCTGAAAAGCAGCTTGGCTGTCTTCCTGCCCGACCTTCCAGCCAGAACAAAACCTGCTCCAAAGGGGCCACGGCAAGTATTCAGAGCAGGCACTTGGCCTGTGCCTATGATCTTTCCACCCACCGCTGGACAACTCAGACCTGTTAGGAAGAGCTGCAGGTGCAAACCTGGCTCCTACAATCCTGCCTGAATTCTTTAATTCTACACTTACATCTTTCGGAGCTTCTGAAATTTCTGAGAGCTGCTGCCTGGGAAATCTCTGAACAAAGCTGTTAAATTTTAGAAAGATTTGAAGATTTGGACATTCAGAAGATGGGGATGGAAAAGCAAATTTAAACTCAACAAAATCCTCCCTTGGCTGTCTGGAGAGCCACCTGGCCACGGCGGGAAGAAACAGTGGACCAGCCTCTCTCCCCAGCCTGTTGCCACCTGTGTGATGAGACATACTCTGCCTACACCCTCAAGATGTGTCCGTGCCTGATGTACGTGTGAATTCCCTTGGCTGTGTACATGTTCAAATTGAGGTCCAAGCAACAGGTGCCATGCTGAAGGAGTTCTGTACTAGAGCAACTGAAATGGTTTTCAGTTGGACCAACGTCCATTTCATGTGAATCAAATTTAAATTGCAAAACATGGAGACAATGTCAAAACAGCCTGCAGGGTTTGGCTGGGTGCACGCTACCCCCGGCGCAGAGAACAGACGCGAACACCCGGGTGAGTGGTAAGCGTGTGCCACCTTCAGTAACTGCCAGAGCTTTTCCGGTGTTTGTTCAGCTGCGAGAGACGCCTGTCTCCCTGGTTCCAGGGCTCTGGCTCCTCCAGTGGGTCTCATTCCAGTCCTGGCAGCCTCGCGCATTCCTCTCCGTGGACCAGCCCCGCGGGTGCCTTTCTACACAATCTTGTTCACTTTATAGGGCTGACGTTTTACATGTTGGGAGAGACAATCTCTGAAAGTTCTACCAACAATCTCCGCCCTGTGCCTGCTTCCGCTGAGCTACCCAGCGCAGTGCGGTGCCCCGGCCCAGGCCAGGGCCCTGCCAGCCAGGCCTCAGGGACCTTCCGGTGCAGCCCGGGAACGAGGCGCTGATGAGACAGGAGGAAGCAGGTGTGTGCTGGCACCCCCGAGGAGACCGGGCGGCAGCCGTGAGAAGTGCACCGGGGCTCACGCCTGTACTTCAGCATCATGACAAGAATCTGGCTGGCAGGAGTGGCTTTCATTTCATCCAACAGGCTGTTTTGTTCACCTGAACCTCGAGGGAACTCAAACTGTCTTGAGGGTCTTATTTACTGGAGGAGCCCTGACCTACATAAAGGCATAAAAAGAGACTTCAAAAACTCTTTTAAAACAACTGAAAATGGACACATTATGGGAAGGTTGCTTTCTTGGCTGGAAGGTGAACAATCGGCCTTGTAAGTGTCCACCATCAATCAGGCATCTGGCTGTTTGGGGGCTCTTGGCATTTGCTGCAAGGTGGGCAATGACCCCTGTCTTGCCACCTTGCTCTTCTCTGGGCAGAGCTGCGTGCTCGGCACGTCCCCCGCCCCGGACGGGCTGTGACCACTGCACCTGGTGGCCGAGGAGCCTGCGGGGGTGGGGCTGTGCAGAGCGCTGGGGCCGCGTCAGGCCCAAGAGTGCAGCCCCATCACCCTGGTCAGCCGTGACGAGCGCCTACACTGTGCCAGGCACTGTGCTCTGTCGCAATGCATCTTGTTCCCAGCAGATTTGCACAGTGTAAAGAAAAATCCCCGGAAATTAAACAAGTCAATGTCCTAAAGATTCCTACCTTTCCCTTATTGGCAAAGCAATTTAGCCTAACTGGCCCATAGCTGCAGATCGGTTGTGGGGAAACGCATTTCACTGGTGAGCCAACATCTGTAAGTGACTGTGGGTGCAAAGAAATGCATGCCTCGGCATGTCCCTTTTGGAAGTCACCACATGGATGCACAGCACTCACTCCTGGGACACAAGTGGCCTTCAGTGGCCTCACAGTTTGTATCAACAGAGGCCACGTCTTCTCCCTGGAAATCTGGTGATGCCATCACTTCAAATGAGCTACTTGTTTGACAGCCTATGAACAGTGTCACCTGCCACCAGGCAAAGTAGGACTGGGGTCTGTTTCTCGCACATTCTTACTGAGATACTTGGTTCCTGGATAACAAGATACACTCTCTTGCCTTGGTGGGGCACATCTGAATAAAAATCAGGTGGCATCGACAATGTCAGCGTGAGAAACCAGACTTCTCCATTTCAAGAATGCTCCGACTCTCGGGTCTTCTCGTTCAGAGGGCAGTGAGGAGAGGCCTCTCCCCACCCCTGGTGGCTGAAGTCACTTCCTGAGCATGCTTGGTTGGCTTTCCTGTGTACGTCTTGTGATTTACTGATAAAACTCAGCAACTTCGTGGCCCACAGGAAAGGGGCGCACTCGGCACGGACAGTCCTGTAGCTCTAAGTGCGGCAGGTGCTCAGGGGTGGCAGGGTGGTGGGGTGGTGGGGCAGAAGGGAGGGCTCACACCCGAGGCTCGATCCTGTGGGAGAGCTCAAACAGGGCCTGCTGGCTGTCAATCACATACAGGTGGTTCACGTAGGACTTCAACTCTTGGTGCTCTTTTGGAGACGTGTCACCTCCTGATTTTTGGAGGAAGAAAAAGGCAGTCAATCTCATGAGAGTGATAATGCTATTTGTCAATACCAGTAGAACCCCACACTGAGGCTTTTTGTAATCCTACCAGGCAGACTCTCATTAGTCAGAATCACGGAAGAGAAGATATCTTTATGCTAACGGTGGAGAGATGGTTTTTCAGCTCAGACTAGGTTCCTTAGGTCAGGTAGTCAGACTGGCAAGGTATTTGTTTCACGAACACAGTATTTAGTGACTGTGTTATTACTGCTCTCTCAGAACGGAAACAGCACAGATATACAACAAGTAGCAGTGTGGGACTGGGCCAAGTCCATGGTCTGAGGTCCCATGTTCCAACAATTAATTGCCTGTTTAAAGTGGCCTTCCCTGGCTCTTAATCTCAGTGTGAACCTGTCAGAAAGCATGGCCACTCTGGAGAGAGCACAGACACATTCACTTTTTAAAAAATTTTATTTAAGATTTTTGTATAATACTTCGGTATCCTTATTTTGGAGGGGGTGGAATTAAGGGAGCAATTGCATGAATAGATATCACAGAACTGAAATTAAGGTATCGCTAACAGGCAACTTGGTTTCCATGCACATGTGAATGGGCTGATATCTACCCAGGGAAAGACAAGGCAGAAACAAGATTTCCTGGTTCCAAAAAGTAAAAGCATCAGAACTTAAAAGTTTTTACCCTCCCATTTATTTTAAAGTGACCAAAAAGCTGTGTCATTCCAGGTACCTTTCTGGAAGACTCTGAGAAAATGCTGAGTGGCTGCTTTTACTTTATCAAACATTAATTCAGCAAATAGGGTGCTACCAAGGTGCTTTGGTAGTTAAATTTTGGCCTTAAAAAAAGTTAGGTTGATAGAGTGATTTGAACCGTGACAACTGACACATGTGTGCACTTTGTAATTTGTAAGGGGCTTGAGGAACGTCATCTTCTCTTATCCCAAACTCTGACACTGGTTTACTATGTCTATATAAACTGTCAAATTCAATTTAGGCCCCATACGTGACTTTAAAGATACAGAAGTGCAGAACACAAAGATTTAAGTTTCTCCTTTGCTTTGTGCTCAGGAGACTTCTCACTGATGAGGAGACAGACATGGAAGACAGGGTTCAGGCCTGTGTAACCCTCCTGTCCGCACCTGCAGCATTCCGGGGGGGAGACGTTTACCGTTGTGAGTATGCAAAACACAGTTGATTCTTGTATTTCTGTTAATTATTGTGTTATTTTCCATTTGAACATCTGTAAACATACTTTTGCCGCACCCTGTGTACAGAGTTCCTTACTAAATGGGTCTTTAGTCTTAGCATTAGCTGAGTACTTATAAATACTTGAGAAGCAAAGGATGATGAAAGAAATATGAACTCATCAGCAGCATTATGCAGGTACATGCTAATGAACCTCCATGACAATATTACAATCGTTTCTACTATAACAGCAGTGTACTTGTATACATAATGGAGAATTATATAAGCACATATCAAATGGTATTAAGTGATGTGAATATTGAGAAAATTGGGTCCTGTATTTCTGATTCTCCTTTTAGAACAGAAACTTTGTAATTTATACAGAAGTTCAGTGGCTTGATTGGGGGGCAATATTACCAGCCAAAACCAGTTCAGACAGAAAAGAGAGTCTTAAGAATGGGCACTTCTCCTTAGGGCATACGACTTTGTCCTACAATGAGGATAGATTGCTCAACAAGGTAGGTTTTACTTACTGGACAATTCTGAAATGAATGATTTATAATTATTGAGTTCAACTTTCCATTTAAAAAAAATTGCCATTTATACCTACAGAATCTGCACAAAGGAAAGGGTATGGGGCTGGGAAGCCGGCCTGAGCAACCTTCTGGGCTTCCCCTGCGCTTCGCCCACAGACTGATGAGCTCTGACACCCAGGCGGGTGTCAGGGTCCTGCTGCCCACGTGACAGCTCCGTGGGCTCAGTAAGGGCTACTTCCTTCCTTCCTGCAGTATTTTAACACGACTTCAACAGAATGTAAATTGCGCCTGAGATTTAGACAGGAACAAGCATTCCTACTGTCTCAGTGGGGAATCTACAAAAGTGCTCAGAAAAAATACCTTTATAGTGAAAGGCAGCCCCAGACAAAAAGTTTTTGTTGGAGAGGAGGAAAGACTCGGGAAGGCTGCATTCGGCACATTTACAAACTATATTCCTATTCCAGGAAGGCTCCAAGCAAGGAGATTAGGGACGGGGTCACCCCTGATAAACCCACTGGTAATTCTGTACCAGTGGGCAGGCAAACTGGACTTTCCAGGTTGGGGTGGGGTGGAAGCTTCGAAGGGTCCCAAGTCACCCTCTACAGTATAAACTTGCTGCCTTGTCTTATCTTCCTCTGCATTCCAAAGACCCAGTGACGAAGCAAAGAGACAACATAGTGATGCATATGAAATGCACATGATACCTTACAACCTGTTTTAACTGATTACCACCAACCACCGGTGACAGGGCCAGAGTCTACACCACTGCATGGTAAATACACCCAGCACGCCAACAACTACTCACCAAACTGGTTCGTCCTGCAGTGCCTCAGGGTCCGGACGGTGTCTGCAATCATGTGCTGGAAGGCAGAGCGGGAAACCCATCAGTGGAAGGGTCCTTCAGGGGGCTGCAGAGGTAGTATGCCTGCCAGGGTCAAAGGGCACTTACACCCTTGGGCGTAATTTGAGGCTGGACTCAACTTTAATTGATAATACTGAGCTTGCCTTAGGAAAGAATACTGACTCCTTGTCGGTGGAAACAGTGGCTCCCAAACCCAGTTACACAATTCTAACTGAGCCACGGAAAACAAACTACAAAGAAATGCAGCTCTCACGCCCCCTGTCCATCTGTCCTCATTGGCTTCGGCCTTTCACTCCAGGGGGTGTTCCGCCTTTTTTCCGAGAAGCCTTACTGAGCTCTCCCTTCTCATCACTCTGACTGTTCTTTGCGCAACAGATGTTGGCTATGTGTTGCTTCTCCTGCACACCAGGTGCCACCCAAGGGCTGTGCGTGCCCAGCGTCGGTGACACACGTGACTCACACGCTTGCTGAGCAGAGGGAGGGATTTCTGTGGAATCAAAGGTTCAGGGACCTCGAACGGTGGCAGGAATCAAGGCAGTCGTGACAGACAAACATTTTTCTAAAACATCCCAATCTTCAATTATTTTCTGGTTAAAATGTATATTGCCTCCCACACCCTAGTAATCTACTTCCATGTCTTTCCTTAACGTTCTCACTGATCTCCAGGCAAAGGTCTTCTTAAAGGGCAGCTGCTTTTTTTTTTTTTTTTAAAGATTTTATTTCATTATTTTTAGAAAGAGGGGAAGGGAGAGAGGCAGAGAGGGAGAGAGACATCAATGTATGGTTGTGTTTCACCTGCCTCCAGCCACAGACCTGACTGGAGACCTGGCTTGCAACCTGGTTATGTGCCCTGGCTGGGGAATCGAACCTGTGACCTTTGGGTTCGCAGGCCGGCGCCTTAACCACTGTGCTACCAGCCAGGGCCGCAGCTGCTTTTGACAAGACCCCTGCGCCTACCCTCTGTGGGCCCTGCAGCGGCTTCTCCCTCTACAATTTCCAGCTTTCCGCGACAAAGGGCCCTGCTCCACTGCCGGGCCTCCCTTCAAGTTGCTGGAATATAGTCTGCAGGCCCTGCTGTCACCACGGACTAGTCCTCTGGAAAATCGACAATGACTCCCTAATTTGTTTCACATCAAAATCCAAACATGGTCCCATTGTTCATGAATCAACATTGTTCATTAGCTGATGCTTCAAACCTCATTTTCCACGCTTTGTGGGTACATACCGAACACAGCCCATCCGTACACAGCAAACCCTCAGTGAGTTATTGCTAAAATACAGCTAAATTTTTTTTTTTACTTAAAATCTAGCAGAACTACAGAAACTGAATGTGAACATGACCTACTTATTAAATTGTTCTCACAGCTGCATTCCTCCTCAATGGTGGACAATTAAGTAGGACAGTGATTACAGCACAGCTCCCGTTGCATTTGTAAAGGAAATGAGACCTGACTCATGTCTGCAAGCTATTGTTCAATTTCCTTTCCCAAGTTCACCACTATTCCCAGGGCAGTTGGCTCGCTGTGCTACCCGCTGGCTCTCGCCGATGTCTATCAGGTGCCATTTGTGGAGCGCGGGTGAGGCTCAGCCCCAGCGCCCACTGAAACCCTAGTCCGGACCCTCCTCTTCAGGTTTTCTGAGAGGGCGCCGTGGTAAGAGATGACGCTCTGAAGGTTGAGGGATAGAGAGAAGAAAAGGAGAGGGCGTTTGTTCCCTCATTATTTCACAGTGAGAGGCTGAAACGTGAGGAGTTGCTGAGGCAGCACAGGGAACAATGGAATCTTATTAGACCCAAGGAGCTTCCTGGGTCTGACTTAACGTGCGGGCTGCTATCAGCCAGATAAAGGTAATACCCTGAATGATCTGCGGGCTGGCTGGCGCTAATATCCATCACGAGGAATTGGCTCCTCACAAGTTAATTCAGTTACATTCTATCGGTTCATTATGGTGAAAGATGATCCTCTTTTAGTGTAAGTGAAACCCCGTCCTCTGCTGAGAAACGTTCCTTGAAATACTGCCTCTTACTGGGAAATCCAGTTTCATTCCCTGGCAACACAGGGCTGTGCACAGAGAAAACAGGTGCTTGCTCTTCTAGAAAATTCTCATGTCACCCTGTCTTTTTTGTGCAAGAAGGGTCCGCTTGAGGTGGGCTGTATCCTAAATGTCACCTGCTTTGGACCAGAAACCCACTGTTGTCCCTAGGGGACTTTATATATAACTATACTTATCTTCTGTCTTTTCAATAAAAGGTCTTTTGAGGAATTCAAAATTCAAAATAGAATATTACTTACACATGCCTTGCTATTTCCTTAAACTCTCTTAAAGAATTAAGGGTACAGATAATTGTTAACCCTAGTAGAAGCACTATTAGACTGTCTTTGTTTTAGTATCGGGGGTTAGTTTGAAATCTTAGCACCTACGGAAGCAAGACCCTAGATGGCATCTGCTGGCATTACAAACTGACCCCTAGATTGTCAAGAGAGAGCAGGGGAAAACCAGGGGTGTTGGCCAGAAACCAAGAGAAGGGTGTGGGGATCTTTCCAGCAATCCATCCCCTTTGTGCCATTATTGAATTGTTCTCTCGCTCTGGTGGCACTTATCTGAGGGGAAATGACAAAATGAACTTAACCAAACCACTGGTTCACTTTAGGAAGAAGGTCAACCACCAGCCTGCCCTTGACTCAGCTAAGAGCACAATTGTTCTCCCCACTCCACCCCATCCCCGGTTAGTCAGAAGGAAAGTAACTGGACCTTCATGGGGAATTCCACTTGGTGTGACAAACATCACCTGACATCTTCACACAAGTTCTTCAAAGCTTATGCGGCATCTGAGCCAAATGGATTGGCCAGGATTGGAAATAGGTATGGACTGAAGGCCTTCTATTCCTGCAATCATTTCATTAATACGAAACACTGGAGATGCATCTGCCTGGAAACTAGAATGTAGTGCCTGCAGCCTTTAGATGCAAACAAGTGCCTCATGCACTTCAGGACAGTATACAGTGATACCATACAAATCTCCAAAGAACCGGTAGCAAAACCCTAATGAAATCTTCATTTCCAGCTGTGTTGGTTTGACAGCAGTATCTAAACAACTGAGCTCTGATTCCCAAACAGTGCAGAGAGAGACGTGCAAGGTTATAGATATATCAACTTTAAAAATAAGTAGTCATAAGGGGATCACCCTCAAGGGATTAGAATGGACCTGTGCAGCAAGACGGGCTAAGACGTCTGTGCTCCAGCCCAGGTGTGTGTTTTCAGGCTGTGCTGTCAGAGCAGGGCACTCAGGAGGCAAAGCTCCCGAGTTTGGACTCATCCAGGTCTACTGTTGTCTGGTCACGGTCTGCACCCCCACCTCACTCAGCCTCCTGGAAAACCTGCCCGGGCTCACAGGGAATTGGGGCCAGTTCCTGAAAGTTCTCACACATCCATTCCTACTCCTGGAAAGGCCACTCAAAGGCCAGGACCTATGGACAGGGGTCACTGGTGGTGTTTTTAACCACGAAGAGCAATCTAATCTACGACTAAAGTTCATCTGTCAGACAGTCATCCTTCTTGTCAGCCGGGTCCCTTCGGGTCACTTCTGTTGTATTCTTGCTCGGTTCTCACGGACAACGGCTCCTCTGCCCTAGGAGTGGGCTGGTCAGAAGGCCGGGGTAGGGGGTGGGGGGGCCTCTGCATGTCCTGGAAGTAAGCAAGGGCTGACGGGGAACCCCGGTGTCATGAGCAGGGGGCACTCTGTCAGCGCTGCTCTCACCCCCTGTCCACAGGCTGATAAAAGGGAGGTCCTTCCCCAGCACATGCCACCTTCGCATCCCAGCCGCAGTGCTGGGAGGTGGCCATCTCTCCCAGGACCGCTTCCTCTGCTGCCCAGAAGCAGAGCATGCTGGGGCAGACACAGGTGCCTTGAAAGCAGAAATGCTTCACCTCACAAGTGTAACAGGTACTTTACAGCTTTATTTTGGTTCTACAACATAAACTTAGTTGTTAATGTTAACCTAATGATGTTCCATTTAAAAAAATAAAGAGCAGATTTTTATACCTGTGTCTCAAAACCTTGCCCAGCACACTTATTTTTAGTTTTAATTTATTTTTAGAGAGAGGAGATGGAAGGGAGAAAAAGAGAGAAACATCAGGGTGTGGTTGCCTCTCGCACACCCCAGCTGGAGACCTGGCCTGCCACCCAGGCATGGGCCCTGACTGAGAATCGTACTGGAGACCTTTTGGTTCTCAGGCCAGTGCTCAGTCCACGGAGCCACACCAGCCAGGGTGACACACTTATTTTTAACTGCGATGCATTTTATTGAAAATGTACAACCTGCAGCAAATAAGCTCCTGGAAGCACCAGGCATTCAGGGGAGAAAGCGCTTCATCCTTTGGTTTCTTTGTGCAAGAAACGAAAGTATACATTTGGAAAAGGAGAAACAATGCAATTTACTTACCAGCTTCTCAAAATTGACAAGATTATCCAAAAATGTCTTATTTCCCTCGTGAATAAATGTTACATCTGAAAATTAAAAACAAAAAGATACATGTACCATTAGGAATGGACCATGAATCAGGGCTGAAGAGGTCTAGATGCAGCAATGTAACATTAATTTTTCTTCCACACTATGGATTGTTCCATGCACTTGACAAGGCAACTTGAAGTTGAATCTGCACACTAGTCATTGTGAACGAGCATAATTTATGTGTATGGGGAGGGAAAAACATAACATCAATGCGAGTATATATTTTACACTTATAATCAAGTGTTAGACTTCAATCTAATTAATATAAACTAACACTGTTCTATAACCTAACTGGTCCATTATGTTTTTAAGCCAGAACATTGCACAGAAAAGAGCTGAATCTCCAGAAATAATAGGATTTAATATTTACATGTTTGTTTTATTAAAAAACAATTCACAGAAGGCTGTAAGGTAGACCACTGGCAGGAAAGAACGTGAAGAAACTCTGGCCCAAGGAAGGTGTGCCACTAACCCATGGTCACAGGCTAAATGTCACAGTCAGGATTCAAACTCAGGGACCCGTTTCCTCTTCCCACCATGTTTCTCTGATACCTCACCGGCTGAAAGGACTTGGACATTTCTTACAACCTGTTACCGTCAACTTGCTGCACTTACAGCGTGGGGGTGCCTGTAGCTGAAGTCTCCTCTCCCTGGGTGGTCTCACTTGACCTCAACCTCCAGGGTTTGCCCAGGTCAGACGAGAGAGGCTGGAAGGGACAGATGCCCAGGAGGAGGGGGTTTTTTGGCTTCTCAATAGCAGGTGTGTGAAGAGAAAGGTGTGAGAGAAATAAACCAATAGGTGGTTGAGGGCAAACACTGGGACCTCAGAACTCAAGTGACAGTTGCAAAGCAGTTCAGGCTATGGGGAAGGGACACCTGCCAGCCCCCTTTTATCTGAAGACCCCTGAATGCACACCAAACACTTCGCAGGCTCCTAGAACTGCCAGACGAAATGCCTCCACTTGGAGAGGTAGCAAGTAAAAGAGAAAGAAGAAACACACAAGCATGGCCCTGTATTTAAATACCCCCGCAAAACTGCCATCATCCTCTCTGCTCTAAGACACCCCCGCCCCACAAGGACCTCAGTCCAGCTCCAAGCACCCACTGAGTGCTCACTCTGGGGGGAGGGGCACCACCACCAAAACCCCCAGGTGATAGACTCTTTAGCGGCTCAGGATCTTTAGCTCTCAGGATCTTTAGCTCTGGACATTTATTTAGGGTTTCCCTGCTTTCTTAACAGATTCCACACCACAGTGGTGGTGCGCGGGTGGGGTGGGGTGGTGGTGGTGGTGGAGGAGTATGTCAAAAGGCAAGAAATTCAAGTGGAAAATAGGGAAGCTGATGGCTGACAGGGTCCTCAGGTTGCTTAGTTCATCATCTGCAGTCTTAGGCTGGGCACTGAGCACCTCAAAACCTGAGAGCCAGAGGCCTAATGCTTCTCAGTACCGAAGAGCTCTATCCAGTCCTTTTTTACTGAAAGGAACCCAAAGCGGGAAGCGGGATGGATGGTGGTGGGGTGGGGGGCATTTTTATTAAAAAGTTGGTTCTTTTATTTTATCACAACTTTTAAAATATTTTTTTTGCAGTTAAAAAAGGACTAAGAATTAATGCTGTTTGGTTTTTTCCTAAAATGTCTAATGTTTGCAATGATTCACACATTTTCATATTTCAAATATCAAATATTCATATTTCACCCTATTTTCCTTTGGAAATTATTTCAGTGGCAACTTTAAATATTCTTTAAAATTATTTTTTATTAAAAAATTATATCAAACTTTTTAAGAAAGATTTTATTTATTATTTTTCAGAGAGAGGGGAAGAGAAAGAGAGAGACATCAGTGTATGGTTGCCTTTCACCTGCCTCCAACCACAGACCTGGCTGGAGACCTGGCTTGCAACCTGGTTATGTTGCCCTGGCTGGGTTAAAGATCTTATTTATTATTTTTAGAGAGAGGGGAAGGGAAGGAGGCAGAAAGGGAAAGAAAGATCAATGTATGGTTGCTTTTCACCTGCCTCCAGCTACGGACCTGGCAGGAGACCTGGCTTGCAACCTGGTTATGTGCCCTGGCTGGGAATCGAACAGGTGACCTTTGGGTTCGCAGGCTGGCACCGATGCACTGAGCCACCAGCCAGGGCTCCAAAGTGGTAACTTTAAATATAACAGAGTGTTAATGATGTTTATTTTCATGACAAGTAACTACAGTAAAGGAAAAATAAGTGCTTATTTAACTCAAGAAAGCTTCTAAATAAAAACATGTTTAACTTACTAGTGCAAATGAGTGAATGTATATTCAGTAGGAAAAAAAGGCAAAGTTGTTGTGCTGCCAACAAAGTGGTCTAGAGAAACTCGGCAGGGCAGAAAACTACATCAGGCTAAGATATAAGTGTGAGACACTTGACTGCATTAAGTGTTTTCTGGCAAAATCACTAATATGCAGCAGAAAGCTTTGCTCATATCTAATTAAGTGAAAGGGGCATTGCCAGTTAAGTTCTCATCACTTTAAAAAGATTCAAAAATTTAAATTCCAAACGTTAATTCCTTTCTACAATCTGTCCTCATATTCTATTTTTCCTATCTGTGTCTAAATGAGTGCCTGTGTTACTTCCCACCTGCCACCACCCTGTTCTCTAGTGAAGGCATTTTATTTTGCAAATAAAGTTAAAAAAATTTAAAACATCATAAGCCTAAATAAACTAATCTTAAAAGGAAATAGATATGTAGAATTAAATGAACTTTTAAATTACGTTGGCATTACAACCTCTCCTTATTTCATCTGTTTACATCTAAGCAGAATCTTTTCAGCTTCGATGAAGCATCTCTGTGCTTCCCCATTGTCCAGATGTATTATTGTTTTTGTTGCCTCACAGGGATTCTTACTCTGTACTTGAAGGCTAAATGACGAGCTGCAAGAGTGCACAGCAACTCAGTAATTCTCCAAGCTCTGCTTGTTCTTGAGAAAAGCCAAGTAGGGAGTCTCAGCTTTCCTTCCAGTGGGGCTGGCAGTGAAGGGGTGGGGTGGGGTGCATGGGGGGTACGTGGGGAGATTGGGGGAGGAGGGCCAGGCCAACCAGCAATCCAGTTCCTGTGAGGCTCACTTCCAGAATCCCATTCATGGTCAAGTCACGGAGGCCCGACCCAGCTGAAGTTACGTGCCTCTGACGAGCAGAAGTTACACAAAAGGGTATTTCTATAAATCCCCATGGAATCAAAATATGGCCAAGAAATATGACCAAATCCCCTTTCCCTGGACAGCACACAAAGTAGGAGTGCAGGCCAGATTAAAATGAACTTCCCCTTCATGAGTTCCCTTGGTGCGAAAGAGACCACTGAGATCTCATTAGAGAATTTAACTAACATGTTTTGTATGACATATATATGCTGTGCCACAGACATTCTTCCCCAAAGGGATTCCACTCCTGGAAAAAAGGAAGTCCATTCTCAACCAGAGGTACTTCTCACACTGCTGCAGGATGTGCGTCTCTGGAACTCAGGGGGCTAATGGAGTGCTTGACTGATCACCCTTTGGGTTCTTTATGCCACCTATTCTGGGTTGAATTAAGTGGCTTGTAAATTCATAGAAAATAAAACAGCGCTTAGGAGCAGGGTGAAGTAAAAACACAAAAGTGCAAATTGTGTGAGTCAGGAGAAAATGCTTTGATGTCTGTTCACATACAATTCACAGTTTTACCTATCTCAGAAATAATTCAGCATTTGCAAAACAATCACAAGCAAACATTGTTCAGCCTGAATGTCAACATTAGTTTAAGGAAATAAACCAAGCCCTCTATAGCTACAGTGATAAATTTCTGGGTGATGAAAAATTAAAAGATCATTACCTTTAAGCAATAAGGGCATGAAAGGGATTTTGGGAGGCTTCATCTTTTTGAATGCATCTCTGTAGGCTTTGTGATTCAGAGACGGATCCTGCCGAAGCAAGCGGATGACAAAAAGAAAGAAAATCAATGTGCAATAGAAACAATTCTAAATCCGCTTCTGCTATACAATTTGAACATGGCTGGGATACCGAGAGGTCCTCCCTAAGAACAAGTAGATAAAGGTTTCCTAGGAAAATAAACTCACTAAATGGAGGCAGGAAATCCAGGCAATGAGTGAAAGCCAAGTTACTGGTTTACAATGATGGGAAATGACTTCCCTATTATTTTCCTCAAATCGGTTCTGTAAGTACAGTTTTCTCTGCATAATTTCTATCATGAAGAAACCCCAACGTCTTTTGTGTGGGTACACTGAAAAGAAAAACTACCCTCATAATGCACAGACAATGCAGAGAAAGCAAGAGAGCACTGTCTTACTGTTTTCTGAAAAGAAACTATATGTTTTGTACCTAAATCGAAGACATAAAAAGGAGAAAAGAATAATGTATAAGACACAGATTACACACTAAATTTATACCAATTCTGCAGGCTTTGAAATGGACTATACTAAAAAATCTGTCTTCTCCAAATCATACCGAAAAGACGTTCGCACTACACTCCTGCTTCCCGTGGAGAACAGCATTAGTTTTAGACTTGCTTCCCTTCCTAAGAAGCAAAGCCACATTTTCATACATAGGTGAACGTGTCTAAGTGACTTGCCCTGAGCGGACATGGATACCCACCCCTGGGATCTAGAAGCTACTAATTGGAAGAGTAAGTTCCCTCTGGCTCAACTACTTACTGTTAAACTTTCAAGTTCAGAGAAAAGTTTCTTAAACTTTCCAGGGATTTTCTAAAAACAAACAAAAAAGAAAATGTCAAAGAAGTCAATTATTTTGAGAGGCAACCAGGGGAATGTTCATTAAGTTGTGCTTACTTGGGCCCCACATCTGAACATAAATCCATCTATTATCAAGATTACCCCCACCGCGTCTCACAATGTGATTTTCACTCCCAAGGAAACGTGACATTCCTTGGGTATGTGGCTAAAAGTAGCATAAAGTAGTATAAAATAGCCACCTGACTGGCATCCAGCCGGTTGGACATTCCACACACTGGTGATTTTTTTAAGAAAAACTGGAATTTCAGTCCTATCCTGCCTTTGACAGATGCTCTCATCTTCTTAAATAGCCTTGATGACTGGGAACTGGAATGTTGGCTGATAGTTTCTGTACAGATGATATAATTATGTTTCACAGCAGAGGGCTAAAGAGTGCAAGGCCATGAAAACCCTAAATGAAAAACCCTGCACTGTAACAGGTAGAATTAGTAACTTATAAAGACCAACCATACCAATATGTTGCAGGTAAAATGACAGAGGATATGCCATCCTCGCAGGTAAGAACTGGGGCCTAAGGAAAAATGGCGTGGAATTTTCTAGCCAGCCTTGAACATGGTTTAAGTGAAAAGACGGGTGCCTTTCCTATGGATGTAGTAAGAAGGCGGCCCGCATTTGAATTCTGCCTCCGCCCCTTTAAGCTGGGAGATTTGCCACAAGTTTCCAAGCGCGCTGACTAACGTGGAGACAACTCATAAAAAGCGTACAGTTCATGGTTGGTGCCTCACAAATTCCAGCTATTAACACTAATGACTATATTCTGGAAGATATTTGTGGGGCTTTCTGTTTCCAAAACAAAGCAATTAAGGCAAATCCTACAATAATTAGCCTTTTAAATTATTTATAAATAGACTTTTCAATTTAATAGTTTTGAATTTGGACTCAGTTAATCACAGCAAGCGGGCAGCTTAATCTGTTTGGAAACTACTGTTATATGGACACACCTATATTAATGAACGGAGGCCAAACCACAGAGGAAAGAGAAAATGTCTCCATTTACAACTTGTTCCCATCGTTTTTCTGAGCTGAATGTCTTCATCTGTTGGACATTCCACCTGAAGGTCCCAGGGCACCACCACCGGGCCTTCTGCCAGACTATCTGCCTGACTAACAGAAAGTGGATCCGCATGCTGCCCAAAGACCCACACGGAGATCCCAGGTAAGAAAAGCCACAGCTGGCCTCCCGGCCTTTCCCTTGCAGGGATTTGCGTTGGGTACCATGAAGGGAAGGGAGGAGTTAGTGCTCAGAGCTGAATCTAGGAAGACTGGAGAGACGCTACGGAGACCGCAGGGAACCCCATGCAGGCTGGAGCCCAGAGGGGGAAGCCTGGGTGGTCCAAGAGAAGGGATGAGGTAGAGAAGTGGTACACGGTGCGCAGCAGCCGGTCAGTAGGCAACAGGGAGCGAAGGGAACTGAACTGCATGGCAAGACCGGGTGGGGCCGTGGGAGAGGCAGAGATCCCGACATCATGTCTGGCTAAATGCAGGGACACCACCATTTCAGGTCTTCCCACATAGACCCTCAAGTCCATGTCTGAGAGCATGTACTAACTTTTGTGGGCCCCTCCACCCGAGAACCTAAACAGTCTTCGTCACATAACACCTACAGAGGCACAGCCAGGATTTGGGAGGCCTGAGCCAGACAGCATTTTGTAGGCTCTCTTTAAGAAAATGAATACAAAATTACTTTCACAAATTTTACAAAGATGTAAACACACTGCCGGGCACCCTGCACGTGAGAGGCCAGGGAGCTTGATCTGTTAGTCTCTCAACCAACAGACTCTGGACACACGTTGTCATGCAGGTGAGCTTACAAAGGATCACCTTGGAACTGGAGCCAAATCACAGGAGTGGCGCAGAGGGAGACTAATTCTAGCTGGGAACATCTTACAATTCTCGTCTCTGTCACACGCAGCACACAACCCTTTTGAAGACCATTTGACCCTAATAGTTCCTCCCAACTTGACACAATTTTTTAAACATAGTACTTATTTAAACCTTTTAAGTCAATTTATGCATTGTAAACAAAGGCTTTTTGCTGGACTGTTTCCAGTCAGTTTTATTTGTCCCCCACCCCTCTCCGTGAGGACCCCAGAGCTCACCTCCCAGGTCTGTGACAGCCGGCTGACAGAAGCAGTGTTGAGACCCATCACGATAGCGAAGAATGAATTCAGGTTTCTCTGGGCTTTGCAGCTGCAGCACAAAAGAAAGCAGAAGGCACTTGGAGGCAACATCCTTTCTCCAGATGATCACAAAAGATGCAACTGAAAGGTCCCCCCTGGGACACAGTCCAACCTCCAGGGCCGGACATCACGGTCCCCCACACCTGCCAGTGCCCTGTGGGCTTCCAGGTTAGCCACAGAGCCTGTGAATTCTAGACACTCCTTTATCTAGGATTCATTATGAAAGACCTTCTGTAAGGCAAGTTTTTAAAATAAAAAAATCACCCTAATTTGGCAATTAGACATGAAAAATATGCAAGTGCTTATAGGAAGAAACCTAGTGTATGTTAATTTAGCTTCCCTCAGATGCCATCTCTTCTCTGACATCTCCGTCAAATCTCAGATGAAACTTGGGAACAGTGTATGTATTAACTTTGTATCTTGCTCTTTCAATTACATACCATATTAAAATTCTACATTACTTACAGCAAGCCATTCAGGTGGCATTACTGGAACTGAAATCAAGGCTTTTTGGGGAATTGGTTTATTATTGTTCATTACAAAAAGGTTTATTTTTCTTTTCATTCAGCCTCATTCATCTATCTGGAAATATTAGATACAACCCTCATTTTTTTTTTTTTTTTTTAATCTTTTAACCCTCTCTCCCCTAAATAATTTTCCTGGTCCAGATCTCTTTTTCAGTCATACTTTAAACCAATAAATAAAAAAAGCATATTCAACTAACACCTGAATCTGTGACAAAGGAAAAAGGAACTAATGTAGACACTATTTCTCTTGAAGACAAATTGACGTGGTACAAATATTGGATCTCGTTCCAGTCTGGAATCCTCTGTTACCAAGGGTTATTCATTGCCCGATAAGAACAGACTGTCTGACACTAAACATCCCGGTTTAGCAAACACTCCTTTGTCTGTGTGAGGGGGTAAAATCCACTCAGTCCACCGAGGGGGGGAGGGGTGGGGCGAGGGATGAAATATGAATATGCAAATAGGATGCCTTAGGCAGGGAAAGCACTTCGTGATCATGGAAATTATTATTTTCCCTTGGTTATTCCTAGTACTGTGATTATAAAAAATTTAACTTTGTGTTTCTATTGGCATTCTGGTCCATGGGCTCGGGTTAGAGACCAGTACGGTAAATAATTCAAAATCACGAGGCCACATGGAGAAGATGTGAATAGGTTCCATTTCCCTGAGGATGGATATAATCTTGTACCAGGAACAGAGCTAGCTGTGTGATGTAATTTTATTCTTTAGGACATTAATGTCCCCTTTCTCCAAGTAACTGGTATTTATAAGGATGCTTTTAATCGAAAAGAGCCTCACCTTTACGTATTTCATGGGCTATTATGGCACAGATTAGCCAGATTAAAAGAAAAAAGGAACATTTAACATAAACAAAGTCCAAGATTTAGGCTTATCTGTTACCTATCTCTTCTTCTAGTCCAGGCACATGAAACAAGTCGGTTACTTCCATATCTCTTGCCCAAGTGAACAAAAGTGAATAAAATAACACTGCTTCCTGGTTACAATTCAGTCTATGTGCAATTTTCAAATACACCTTTCAGAGGGACAACTCTGATCATCAGTTCCCTGTATAAAACTTGTCAGTGAATTGCTTTGGCCTTCCCAAGGCAGTCTAAATGCTTCAATCTGAAATCCTTTATGATTCGGTCCCATCTTTCTTTGCAGAAGAAGCTCCCACCACTTTGTCACCAATACCCTCCACTAGGGTGAAGCTGAATGCGAGTACTTTCCCAGACCACGTGTTCTCTGCCTCCCATGAGTTTCTCTGCTTTTTTCCCCTAATGACTTTGACCTCGTTGGAGCTGGTACCTGTCAAATTCTACCCGGCATTCAAAGGTAGCCTCGGATGCAACTTCCTTCACAAATGTTTTCCAAATCCTCTTTTCCCTCATTGTTAGTATGAACTTCCTCTCCTCTAAAGGCCCCAGGATGGGATCCCTAGGCTACAGAAGGATGGCCCCTTTCGCCAGCAGGCCGCAAACTCCTTGAAGGAAGGAACTGGCTATATACTGTGCCTGTAATGAGTGATCAGTACCTATTTCCTGAATATGTTACACTAGCATGTACTCAAAACACCATTTGAAATAATGACAATTTTGGAAGACATTAAAGGAGAAATAAAACAGGAAGGCTGGCAGGGAGAAGGAACTGGGGAAGATTTTGGTTCCTGCTCCCTGCTTCTGTTGGGAAGCTGTCCTGAGAGAAGTTTGAGATACCGATCTGGTATTTTAAGAAATGCTCTCAGCACATTCCTGCAATAAAATGTCATGCCACCAACACTTACTAAGTCACTGGTACTCACTAAGTTCTGTACCTGGCACCCAGGTACAGTGATTGATTAGAACTTGCCCCAGTCCTCTGGAGGCCAACACAGCCCCGTGAAGGAACCCTACGTAAACAGGTAAGTTCAATACATATAATAAAGAAATTTTTAAAAAGAAAAAAAGCATGCGTATGTGCGTGGGGGAGGGGGTCAGGGTAGGAAGTGGCTGATGTTTGAAAATCAGCAATGTCTTCAAGAAGGAAGCAACATTTGGCCTACATCTTAAAAAACGACAGCAATCTGCGGGGCGGAAGGGGCCACTCTTAGCAAATGCGTCAACATGTGTCCATGCTTGGAAGATGGTGTGCAGGGGAAAGAGAAAGCTGTTCAGAGTGGCTGTGGCTTGGGGTGCACCCAGTGGGTGAGGCTCGGAGGTCAGGAGGGACCAGCCAGTGCGGGGTATGCTATGGAGTTTGTGAAGTGCATACTGTGGGCATCAAGGAGCCAAGAGCAGGATTCTTCAATGCACCTGATTTTCATTGCCTTTCCCTATTTTCCTATCCTACTGCAGCTCGCCAGCCATGTTGTCATTTAACTGCGGAATGGGATAGATGTGCTTATGAGTTCTACAGCACAGAGCACAGGGCTTCCGTCTGGTATTCTGACATTTACTTTAAAATATAAATACCTCAAATGCAAAAATATAAATATCATGAATGGACCTTTTCAAGCATTGGTCACTTAACTCAGCATCACCCATGGACAGCCAACCCTTCTCAGCATCATAGGGAAGACAAAACAGCACTCTCGCAAGGAGATGAGCGGAATTGTTGCTTTTCACCGCTTTGAAACTCACTGAGCAGCGATTTTGATGAATTTCTTCACCAGCTGCACCCGCTTGCCCAGCTGGCTGCAGAGCAGGATCTCCGTGGCCACCCACAGCTGGACCTCGTTGCATCTCTGGAGCAGAAGGCTGAGGCTCATGGTGTGCTCCCCACTCCCCTGTCTGCTGAACGTGAAGTAGATCAGCTCTTGCTGAAAGAAAACATATTCATGCCAATGTTTATTTTTTAGCACAAAGTCAAGTTGATGTATTGGCAAATTCAAGTGCAAATGAACACTATTACTTTGTTAAGATGCATGTTAGACCTTTACAGATTCTCCAGACCTCACAAGGAGATTCTGTAGACAAGAGTTCTCCAATTTTAGTGCAAATCAGGCTAACAGCCCAGTCATGGTTTCTGACTTTAGTTGGTCTGTGGTGGGGACAAAAACTTCCCATTTCTAACATGTTCCCAGGTGGTGCTGAATATCTTGGTCTGGATGCCCACTCTTTGAGAACCGCTGATAGGGTGCCGAATCATAAACAGGAAGAGCAAGGTCCAAAATTTAGAAAACAAACATACAAATAAGAAAGCAAGTAAGACCAGTAACTAGTAACTACTTGCTATGTATCGACTGATGACATGTAAAGCAATAGCACAGGTTTGTTTCCAAAGTAATTCACACTCACCAGCTGCAGAAGCAGGGACGCACCCCCTTCTGCTAACATTTCCAAAGTCACAGCCATTTAGCTGGAATGAGTTTCTTACTTGCTCAGATTTAGCTCATCATGTGGAAAATTCAAGAGAATTATGAGGACAGTTAAAAGTCATTCCGAAATGAGAGTGAAGCTCATTAAGTTGGGCCTGAGTTCCCCCTCCCGGAGGAAAGGCCGTTTCATAAGAAAACTTTCACCACATGGCACAGCGAGCGCCCCACAGGCCTGCCTGGAGCTGTCACACTTCTCATCTCCTGACTCCTGGGGGCCTTTCCACGGGCCACATCTATTTGTTAATTGTCAGCCGCATTTCACCTGTGATCTATACTTGTTATGAACTGCCTTCCAGGGAGAAGCTGATGGATGCACAAATTTGAAATCTCAAAATTTTCAAGAAAGTACTTGAAGGCTTGCTGAACAGTCCAAATGTACAGAATATTCTTCAGTAAAAGGATGAGTGTGTGCGTGTGCACAGACATGTATGTACATAAATAAAATGAGGGTCTTATTTAACTATTGTAAACTTTATGGGAAAAATTGATATTGGTATCAAATGCAAAATGGCTCTTCAATCTCATTAGAGTTCTGTATGTATATGTATATACATATGTAAGTATGTAGATATACACACATGTATTTGTACATATGAAAATATAACATTAATACTAATTCTACAGAAATATGATTGTACTAGGAGCAAATTAAGTGAGACAGTGTATTTTGATTTTCCTAGGACTGGATCAGTCTTTCAACTATCTTTTAGAACCATGGGTCTAACAATATCACCAGATGACGGATCTTTTAAAAACCTAGTTGTCACATGCATCAATATTCTTCGAAAAGAATCCACAGTGAAAGGAATGCTAGCATCTATTTGATCTTTGCACTCCTTCCTTACCTCATGAATTGAATTGAAGAGACTCCAATCGAAATTCATTAATTCCAGAGCGAGATCCCAAGTGTTCATTCCCAAAATCCTCATTGGTCTTTGCTGCGATTCCTCATTTTCTGCAAGTGGGTTCTAGACCAACAGAAGCAGAAGGGTCCTCAGTAATTCCCAAAGTTTGGCTCCTCGCTGGCTGCCCCCCAAAAGGCACTTGATGCCCAGATTAGAAAAGCAATCTTGTCTGAGGGAATTTAGTATTTTCCCCAGTGTGTTTTCCTTCAGTGAGTTACACCCAATTTCGGGAACAGCCTCAAAAACAGAAGCGATCAATGCCGCCCCCAATGCCGCTGCGCAAATCTGATGATACAACGCGTAATGAAAGCAAAAGCCCTGAAACCACTTGGGCTGCTGCTAAGAATCGGGGTGCCAGCAGGGTTAGTGTAAAAGCCAACAGAAGAAATGTCACGGTACACTTCAATACAGACAGACATGGCTTTTATAGGAAATACGTTGGACAAGTCTCATCCCAGACACACATTCACAAATGTTATTAAAACGCTTGTGGAAAGTGAAAAAGAACATTGAGACATGAAATAAAAAACAAAAATTTCTTCACTTGTATCTGATGGTGGGTGGTGAAGTATCAATTGCTTTCCCCATACAAATAGGCAAATGTTTGGTGATGGTATTTCCTTAAAACATGGCATGGAATTATTCAATGCCACCGCAACTTTACATCTGTTATCACTGTTTGATGTATTAAAAATTATGTAGCACCGTTCCAAATATTTGCTGTTTTTTTTCTTTTTTTTTTTTTTAATTTTATTGTTGTTGTATTACATCCATCCCCTTTTTTGCTCCCCTCTGTCCCCCTTCCCACCCACCCATTCCCCGTTTTTTTAATTATAATATAAATGGACTGGAATAGTTAATGATGTTGAAGTAGTTAATGACTTTGAAGAAAAAGAACAGGGACTTTGCAAACTAAATGCCACAGCAGGATGAAGCGAATGGCTCAGATTCGAAATATTAATCTCTGTTGCTCACCTTCCAAACTCATTTGCACTTTAGCATTTTTACACCTATAAATAGTGGGGCAGACTTTTCCCCAGACCTGATTTTGTTGGAGCTGGTCAAGGCGCACCCTGTCCGAGTCCGCAGGGTGGGAGAAAGAGTGGGGCTCAGAAAGCGCAGGTGGTATGAACGCACGCTCAGCACTGAGGTGTTGAGGGGGTACAGCCGGGGCTTCTTAGGGCCTGTCTGACGGTGACCAGGGGAGACCAGGCTGCACAGCAGACACTCAAGGGCAGAACACTAATCTCAGTTCACTCATCCGGGGTGTAAAGATATCTTCACCCCCTCTACTTTCTCCCTACACATGCCCCTTACCCTGGCACTGCCCACCACCCTCTCCGAGAAACACTTGATAGCTATTTCTCCAACCCGTCATGCGGGGCTCTAGTGCCTGCTTTCCATGAAGATAATCTATCAGCAGGTTGAGCGGGTACTGGTGGTTCCACACGTTATTCTTCCCTTGCAATGTCCCATTTCAACGGAAATACTGTGGAGATAAAACACCTAAAGCTATGATTCTAACATGGACATCTGAGGTGGTGTGCAAAGTCTGGGGAACATTCAAGGGCAGGATGGTGTCTGGCTTATCCTCCGCCGCACCCGCATGTTCCATGAAGACACTGACTTGGGCCTGCCCTGTCCTGAAGCTCGCCCAGGGCCACGGTGCAGCGTGTCTGGGTGCACACCAGGCAGCTGCAGGAGAGGAACGTGAGGCAGGAGGCAGGAGGGCGGGAAGGCACTGAGACTGCGGGTCCCCTCCATCCCAGGAGCCAGGGCAGCTGCACAGTGGACTGTCGGACGGGTAAAGCCTCACCAGTCTCATGATTTACTCAAAGATGCTGCTCAGCATCATCCAGCATGTCATGTTTTGCTGATGCAATTACATCCTGTACAGGACCCGTGGTGTGCAGGACCCAAGTTAGACAGAAGGTTTCTTTCTTCTCTCATCACATGCAAACAAAAGGAAGGCACAGGGGCCCTAGCGCCGGATGCAAAGGGACAGGGGTCCTAGCACTGTCCCCTTGGATGTAGGAAGCTGGAGTAAGCCCCTCCCAGCCTTTGAGACCTTCCCAGGGTTACTGGGGGTGTTAAATGAGATACTGAATGTAAATTTCTCAGCACATATGCTGTCTGGGAATAAAGTGCCAAAAATGAGAGTGACTGATATTATGATAGCTTGATATCCTGTAGATAATTTTACACAAAGCGTTTTTACTATAAGCAGCTTTTGTTTACCCTCATGGTATATGCACTCCTCAATTCTATATACACCAGGAACCAGCTTGAAAGCCCCAGCCTAGTTCTGACTTTAGGAAACAGACTAGGATCATAGTCTAGATGACACAGTCCCAGCCTGGTAACAGGCAAAGGAGACTATTGTACAGAAAGCAATCATGAACTGAGGGTTTTGGAAACAATGCACAAACCATCCAGTTGGGTGTAAATGTTCTCAAATTTGAACTGAAAGTAACTTATAGTGTGGGGTTTACATTACTTCGCAGGCTTCCTCTTCAGTGGCACCTGATGTCTCTTTGCTGTCATGAGACCGTTTCACCTAGGAGGGCTGGTCCCTCCCCCCTTTCTTCAAGGGCAAGGACATTCCCAGAGCAGCAGAGGGATAGAAACAAGGGGCGGTGTCTTTCCCCTTCCACTGCACAGGGTGCATTTCTCCGTCTCCTCCCCACACATCCACCAGGAACGAAGAAATGAAATTAAGATTCTGTTGGAGACGCAATCCCTTCTCTCAAACCCCTTGTTTCAGGGGCTCCTGGGGAAGCAGGATTTGACTTAGGAAGGGTTTGGAATGCCTCAAGTTGTGTGCCAAATTTGGCAGAGCAGCGTTACTTGGCCAGCGTATCGTTGGCTAGAGGAGGGAGTAGTTCAATGGGTTCTTCTAACATTCACTATAAAACGTACACAAGTATGTTTTGAGTCTGGCATCTGTGCCTGTGCATTTCAAGTACAAGGCCAAAGTCCTCACCAAAGTGTCAGCCAGGTCTTTCCGGTAGACATACATCCGACCAGATGCTTCCAGAGATTTGGAGATGGCCAAGTCATCTGGCTGAAGTTCATGTTTTTCTTTATTAAAAAAAAAGAGAGAGAGAAAGTAATTAGAAACACAAGAACAGTATTAGGCATACTAGGTGCATCTAAAGAGTGAAACTTGCCAAAGAAAAATATTTAAAAGTAAATGGGATGTGAAGTAGATGTAATTTAGTTCGGTGTCCTCTCCAGTGGTGCCAGTGGGAGCATGGGCATCCTCTGGTGATTCTCTCCTGTGATACCCAGTCACTCTTCAGAATACAGAATATTTTAGGGGAGAAGGTAAAATTCATTCATAATCCCATCACTCTAAGTATAACCATATGGCTGGAATGTTGGTTAACATTTGGGTATATTTTTGTTCTGATCTTTAGGGAAGAGAGAGAGAGTGTGTGTGTATACATGCAGTGGCAATTATTTATACACATGCATATATAATTATGAATACATATATATTTGCAATTATTCCATATAGAGTTTTATAGTCTGATTATCTTATAAGCACTTACCCATTTGTCAAAATTATTTATATATGTCATGCTTAATGGGTTACATAACAGTCTGTTCCACCATCACTTACTCTTTCTACTTTTGTTGGACGTTTAACATTTTCCAATCTTTTCTTTGTCATATAAATTAGATGGCAAGATGTATGCTAAATACCAGCACAGGCCCAGACACATAACAGGGTTTGATAAATGGAATCTATTATTATAGCAGCCATAATATACATTGCTGAAGTCAACATCCTTGTGCATAAATCTTGGGCTGCTTATTGATGATTTTCTTGCTTTAAAAAAAATTATTTATTTTTAGAGAGAAGGGAAGGGAGGGAGAAAGAGAAGGAGAGAAACATCACTGTGAGAGATAAACTGGTTCCCTCTTGCATGCCCAGACTGGGGACCAAGTCTGCAATCCAGGCATGTGCCCTGACCAGGACTTGAACTGACAACCTTAGCTTTGCAGGACAACCCCAACCAACTGAGCCACACCAGTCAGGGTGATGATTTTCTTAAGACAGACTCCTAGTAGTAGAATTACTAGGCCAAAGGGAATAAATGTTTTTAAAGACTTTGATGCAAACTGCCAAATTGCTGTCTAATTCTTATGCTGACCAACACTGATCGTTATTTTTGGTAAGTTTGCTCTTTGGCGGAAACCAAAAACAGACCTGCAGTTTATTTTGTATTTCTTGACTATCAGCAAAGCTGAAAATTTTCATATAGTCTTTGTCCATTTTATTTTCTGTATTGCAGATTGTTCCTATCCTCTGACCATTTTTCTGCTGCCGCTGGTGCTCTCTTGTACCACAATAGAGAAGTACCAGCCTCCTCACTACAAAATGCAGATGGGAATTGACTCAAGTAATCCTCAAGTTTATTCCACTGTAATATAATCAGCTTCTCCTAAAGCAGCTCTTCAGACATCCAGCATGGCTGGGAAATGTAATATGCCACATCTTTTCCTATATAACTTAATCACTTAAAATGCCAAATTTTGTTTTGAACAGTTCTGCTTAATACAGAGCACACAAATGATAATCTAATATATTCTTCATGGCCCAGCATTATAAAGATCAATAGCACTGTTATGTCAGGCTGTTGACATATGTAGTAAATGGTCCCATATGGCGGGGCTCTGAAATTCTTCCATCTCCTCCGTCCTTGTTTGTTTGGGTACAATTTCTTGCACCTCTCTGTGTGCCTACGTAGACCTTAAATCTGAATATGTGGGAGCCATCCCACCCTTGCTATGGGGACAAAACACCATGGTGTTCTCACGGTCATTTTCCCAAATTCTTAAAATTTTTTCCCTTATTTTTAGGTTTGTCACTATACTATAAAAGATTAAAGCTGATAAATTGATAAAATTTTAAGCTCCGAATAATTAGGTATGTTGTTGCTACTACACACATATACTTAGCCTTGGTATAAAAATGTCTCTAAAGCTACTGAAAGCAATGAGGATAACAGTACCAGTCCCTTTTAAAACATCTCCCAAAACCACAAATTGCCAACATCTTTAAACTTTTTTGAAAAACAACAGGTCTCTTTGTCGTTTCATTTTGTAGCAGCATTTAAAACCTTATTTATTGAAAAATATGTAACTACAACAAGAAATACATTAAGCTCTGCTTTTCTCTCTCCTTCATAAAAACATTGTTGTTTGGGGGATATTAAACTTGCAGGCAGAAAGGTTCTTAAGGGACGAAACTATAATTGATGGAAAATGATGGCACATTTCCCAAGTTGTGGGATAATTCAGATGAGCTGACATTTCCAGTGATGATTAGCAGTAAGTCTATACACATTAAAATGCCCCTACCCATTTTGATGGATCCAGTTTAATAGAGTGTAAAAATGGCATCTCATGGCCATCAAATAGATATTTGGTAATAAAAAAGCCACTCATTAATTTCCAGATTCACATGTGGCCCTGCTGGCTCTCATGGGAATCAGCTGTGCCACCAAGTCCACGCAGGGTCCTTTTTTCTCCTGTGTCTTCTGTCTCAACAGAGACCCAGTGATTAATTTTTAGAATACTGTCAAAAGGTTGATTTTGATGAAACTGAATACTGTTTAGAATCATTTCACAGTTTTGGTCACTTAAAATGAGATACAATACACATTTACTGTTTCTATCTGGAATGTCTGAAATATTTCATTAAAAATTTCAATCACTCTGATTAAAATGTATGTAATCCACATATTTCTCAAATTTGCGCTCTTTTTTTTTTTTTCTTTCTAGATAATGTTTCAGTGCAATGCACAAGTAGGGCCTGAGGAGCGGGAGGGGGCACTCTCATTTGTTAGGCTTGGACAGAAGGGCTGTATCTGCATATGTAATCGACTAGCCTGTAGGACCTTTTTACAGGGCTCTGAGCAACAAAGCAATGGAAGTAGTGTTCTGTCACAGAATGCTCTAATGTCAAGTGAAATTCTGACTTTCTTCTCCTGACTCCAGAATGAAAACAAAGGGTGAACAAAAATGCAGGTTATCTGCCCTCCCCCCATGTCCCAGACCTAGTCCTCCTCTTTTTCAATGACTGGTGCTAAGTCACTTTCTTTGCATTTGTCTCAGGGTTAATGAGATATTAAATAAAGATTGTAAGCCCAAAAGGAGGCCAGTGACACTGAAATGTGACAGGCTCTGGTGAAAATGCCGGGGTCTGTTCAGGTCACACAGATCGATAGTGTCAGCTTGTAATCTGTATGATCTTATTCAAAGCAGACAATCAACCATTCTCTGAGGATAAATAAGGCCCAGCAGAAGAAAAAGCTATAACCAGGCCTCTTCCCTCCCCTCATCTACCTGAGGGAACGTGGCCTGTGGGCTTACTGTACAGTTTTTATTTCCTGTAGTAGGGAGCCTTTAAGTCTTAAATTGTCAGCCAGCAATATGACTAGTTCAAGTCTGTCTTTCTCTTTTCTTCCTAAAGTAATTTCATCCTTTAGCAATTTCCCAAGTTAATTTAAATATGAAAATAGAAGGCTTATCTAGAGTATAGAACATGAAAAGCTTTACAACCTATTTCAAAACATGAGCCTGCCTCTCTATTCAGTTCTAGGGGAGGAAATTCAGGATCCAACAGCACCCAACTGTTGTCATGGAAACACCTCTGGTAGGTGGCTTCTCATTGTTCCTGTGGTCATCCAGCTGCAGACCCAGAAGGGACAAGCTGCATGTCGACTATAAAAATGTCAAGTCTCTCCTCTTGGAGAAGATCTGGTGAAAGATGAATATGCTAGGACAGAAAAAAACTTACCCCCGGAGAACGTGACAGCCACCAGAGCCAGATCCTCTTCTGCATGCTGGATCTTTTCTGCCACCACTTTCAGGATCTCCTGGGCTGTGCTGGACACTCTGGCCTTCACACTGACATAGGAGTGCTCTGTTACGTACACGTGGCAAAAAACTGCCCAAGGCAGAAGCATTGTTAGTAAGCAGAGAGCTCCGGCTACAAGGCACAGACTTTTCTAAACCAAAGCACCCACCCTCCTCCCCTCTTTTCACTAGTATAAAACACCCAGAGCTAGGTTTATATTTGTGCGTGCACGAGGGTGCCTAAGGGTCCATGTGTACAAATGTGTGCTGCACACCCGAGATTCAGACGTTCTGAGCTGGTGAGCAAGCCTGAGGACTTAGCTTCCCCACACTGTATGTCTATCTCACACATTTTTACTTGACACTCCATTTCTGGACAGTCACAGTGGCCCAATCAAGACCACCACATTTTGTTATTAGACTTCTCCTAAGCTTATCTGAAAATCTGTCATTTGCCATGGTTTTTGCGTTCAGCCATCTTGATTTTTAAAGAATGACACCTCCCCTTCCCCATCAAGGTGGGGGTGAGTTTAGTTTCCAAAGAGAGGTCACATTTCTAGCCATTTTAATTTCCTTTTTATTATCTGTGGTGCTAATGGTTATTACTAGGACATTACCACTAGCTGGGTGCATGGATCCTGGAAAAAAATGTAGCTTGATGACTTGATAGCAGAAACTGTTTTAATAGCAATTGAGATAATTGACACATTATTTGCTTTTTATACTCCGAACAATTTATATTCCGAACAATGAAATACTAGCTTTTTAAAAAAAGACTGAAGGATAATAGTGTACTTAGATATTTTCCTCTCCTATATTACAAAATTAAAAAAAAAAAAGGTATGTAGACAGAGAAATTTCATATACAATTTACATGGCACCACAAAAATAAACCCAGGAATGTTTTCGCAGATATGCACATAAGGCAAAAGACAAACTATGTGCTTACATACATGAACCTCAAAGTCAACACGCCACCAGGAGGCACTGACAGTATTTTTGTCTTGGGTTGGTGGGGCGTGTAGCTAACACAATAGCATCCAACAAATAGTTGTTTTAGATGTTGTCAACAGGCTTGTGAGAAACAAAAAGGCTTTCTTCCTTGCATTGAAAAATGGAATTTCTGACAAGGCAAAGAGCTGATCCGCAAACCACTAACTGTGATGGAAGCTGACGGCTTGCTTCACAAACTGATGAACAACAGAAAGAGGGCTGGGGCCTCGCAATACTCAGACTCTTTAGAACTCAGCTCAGAAAAGTAGACAGTTAAACGGAGAGGCACATGGTAAGGAATTAGGAAGTGAGATCCTTTCGCTTGCTCTCCTCTTACTATATAACACAGCAGCTCTCTTGAGCAGCGTTACACGCAAACAATGTAACAGACACAGCATCCGTGTGACCTTTTGTTCTTTAAGTATTCAAGAAGTGGAGCAAATGTGAAATGCTCACACTTGGAATTTCAGCACTTCCTGAAAAGCTTTTAAAAGAGAAAGTCTCTGAGTCATAATAGTTCGACCATTTTAATTGCTGTGGTTCCCGGCTCTGCACTTGACTCAACCTTGACCCCAAAGGGAGGAACCGATGTTCTATCCTGCTACAGGACATTACCATAGAAAAGCACTCCTGCGTCTCCAGGGTGCTAAGAGTGCTCCCCTTGCACCGACAGGGGCGGCCCTCCTCCCGGTGCCAGCGAGGACCTGCTGCGTGTGTGGCACAGCCCTGCCTGGAAGGAGCTGTGACTGCCCTTTCCTGGGGGTTTCTTCCCTAACTGTCCTGCACGCGGGCTTCAGTGGACTTCCCAGTCAGTCAGAGGCAACGGGCCAACAGAGCTGGGAAAAGATGACCAGAGGAAAGGGGTGTTTCCACACAATTCTGCCCCTCTTCCCAAAGATGCAGGAGGCTCTTTAAAGTCTCCTTTCCTTATTTCCCAAACTAAAAAATGTCCTTGGTCCCCTGGGACACTATGACAGCAACAAGAAGACAGTAATACCTGCAGAAGCTAGAAAAGAAAAGCCATCATTTTTTGATGCTAATGTGCTCCTTAAAACATGTGGCGCTGGAGGGGGTGAAAGGGGGCTGAGGTGTGAAGGAGGGGAGCCCGAGCCCCACCGCTCCTCCACCTCCCCCAACCCTGTTCAAGCGGCACTCACTTTCCTCCGTTTCCGTCACAGCTCCTCTGTGTTGGAGCCAGTTGTCCTTCAGACTGAATTGGTGGAAGAGGGCTTTATTCTGTGCGAAGGGAGAAAGAGAACAATGAATGAATGTGTTCCTGCCCTTTGGAAAGCCACAGCTGTTTACAACATGTTCCCAAGGAGCTGGCCAATTTCGGTTTTTTTCAGTGTGAAATGCACCATCCAATCGTGGTTGAGTAAACTGGGAGTTGAGTGCCTGCGGAGGTGGGGAGCCTGAGCAGCGCGGCAGACCTTGGCCAGGGCTGGCACCAGGGGGACAGGCCCTACAGTTCTTCCCTGCAACACGCCGGAGAGCATCTGGGTACTGCAAACAGCCCCTGGTTCTGAGCAGATGCCGTTCCCCAATATTAACCTTGCTTTTGGGTAAAGCGACTTGCAGATCATTTCATGCTCCGCTGCAGTACAATGACTTTCTTAAGGGAAGTAGGTACCTTATCAGCTCCTACAAAACCCGTGCCTCACATCTCACTCACGTAAGTTACGTCCTCTCCCTCAGGCCGGATGGGAAACACATTCATTCTTGCTACCCTCTCTCTTTCGGTTGGGTTGAAAAGTGCAGATCTTTTTCTTACAGGTCTTTCTTACTCTTGCAGTCAGGCTTCTTGCCTGGATTTCTTTTCTCCCCATCAGTGTTTGACATTCAAATTTATATCACTCCGGGGACGCTGGGGCAATTCTGATACTTCAAAATGCATCACAAAATATGCGAATGTGAGCAAGTCAGAGGAACAGGGTTGACACTGAATCTGCACCAGCACAGGGACGCTGACACCCAAGTGTGCAGGCTGCAGCCCCCAGGCCCCTGCCTTGCCCTGTCCTGCTGGAGGAGGTGCTCACAAGCAAGGCCAGGGCTCCAAACGGAACCCCCATTTCCAATGCGGTGCAGCCTGCCTTACCTTCCTCTGTGGTGAATATTCATCTACCGTGCTGAAAGGAAAAGAACAAGAGGTCAATCTTTGCCCCTAACCCGGAATAATGCAGCTATTGTCACAGAAGACTAATTTTCAGACACTGGGCAGAGGCTTTGCTTTTCTAAAAGATAAGACGCAGCATTCGTCAGTTTACTATGTGTAACACTGACTTTGGGCTCTGGGTTTCAGGTGAAGTAGGAAGAAAAGAAGCTATCTATCCAACAGGTACATTTTCTTTTCCAACCACAGATAGTGAACACTGGAAAAAGAACTGGATTTCTTTAGTACACAGAAATTCTAGTTGTCTCGTAGGCTGCCTACATTTTAGTTGAAAGTATCGTTACTGAGGTAGCTAACTAAGTAGCTGAATTGAATCTTTTCCAGGATATTTCTATGTGTGGTGGAGCTGAGGGACATTTTGCAGGTTCCTAGCTCAAATCTGTTTCCAGAATCTAAAGATATTTCATAATCTTATACCAAAGACACAAGGATCACATCATATCACTTTCTTATTTTAATCTATTATTTCCCACTTTCATGTTAAGTTCTTTAATGGAATGTATTAAATTTCACTAATGTCTTTAATATTGTTAAGTGTATAATACCATGAATTAAGGTTCCCAACAGTAATAAGGCCTCCCTTACAGGACAGACTGACTTTCACGTGAGGGATTACTTTGATGTTAAGTTGTTTTTTTTGTTTGTTTGTTTCATTTAGTTGTTCATATTTTCATACTAGTCCTAAGCTATGGCAACATCATACTGTAGACTCTGATAAGAGAAAGCAACCAGAATTCACACATTCATTTGTAACATACTATCTTAAATTACACCTCATTTTTGAATTTCTAAATATGTGATTTTTATGTTTAAGAATCTATTTGCTTTCTAAAACGATGTAGACATTTAATTTGCAATAGGATCTCCCTTTACTAAAATTAAGTCAGGCTTTAAATCTCAAATTAGCAATCAGGAAGGCCTAAATTAACATATTCTATGAGATACACATTTCTGACTTCTGAAGTATATTTTTTAAAATGTATTTTATTGATTATGCTATTACAGTTGCCTCAATTTCCCTCCTTTGCCCCCCTCTACCTGGTATCCTCCATTCCCTCCAGCAACCCCACCCCCCTTAGTTCATGTCCATGGGTTGTGCATATAAGTTCTTTGGCTATTCCACTCCCTATACTATTCTTAACATTCCCTTGACTATCTGTATCTACCAATTTGTACTTCTGAATCCCTGCACCTTTTCCCCCATTCTTCTTCTTCACCCTCCCTGCTGATATCCCTTCAAATAATTTCCATATCTGTGATTCTGTGTCTGTTTCACTTGTTGGCTTAGTTTGTTTTTTTAGATTCAATTGTTGATAGTTGTGAATTTATTGTCATTTTAATGTTCATAGTTTTGCTATTCTTTTTCTTAAATGTGTATCTTCAACATTTCATATAATAATGGCTTCATGATGATGAAATCCTTTAGCTTTACCTTGTCTGGGAAGCACTTTATTTGCCTTTTCATTCTAAATGATTGCTTTGCTGGATAGAGTAGCCTAGGTTGTACATCTTTGCTTTTCATTACTTTGAATACGTCTTGCCAGTCCCTTCTAGCCTGTAAAGTTTCTTTTGAGAAATCAGCTGACAGCTTTATGGGAACCCCTTTGTAGGTAACTCTCTGCTTTTCTCTTGTTGCTTTTAAGTTTCTCTCTCTTTAACCTTTGGCATTTTAATTATGATGTATCCTGGTATGGTTCTCTTTGCATCCATCTTGTTTGGACTTCTTTCTTTCATTATTTTTTCTAATACATCTTCAATTTCTTGTTCTCTTCTCTTTTTGGCACCCCTATGATTCAAATGTTGGTATGTTTGGAGTCCCAGAGGCTCCTTAACCTATTCTCATTTTTTTTGGATTTCTTTTCTTCTTGCTATTCTGATCAAATGCTTCCTTATGTCCCAAATTGTTGATTTGATTCTCAGCTCCATCCACTTCACTACTGATTCCCTGCACATTTTTCTTTGTTTCATTTGGTGTAATCTTCATTTCTCCCTGGGTCTTTTTCGTGATGTTGAAGTACCCAATGAGTTTCTTGAGCATCCTAATAACCAGTGCTTAGAACTCTGCATCTGTTAGATTCTTATCTGCAATTTGTTTACAGTTCTGGGGTTTTGTTCTGTTCTTTCATTTGGGTTGTATTTCTTTGTCTTTTCATGTTGGCAACCTCCCTGTGCTTGTTGTATCAGGTAGAGCTTCTCTGACCCCATCTTAGCTGAGTGGCTTATTGTAGAAAGGCACACCTATAATTTGGATGTGGCAGGGTATTAGGTAATCACCAGGGTGGGACAATCCATTAGGTTGATGGAGTCTCAGATATGGTGTCATTGCTCTGTGGCTGTGTTTGGGAGGGCTCAGAAGAGAGACGATGGCTGCTGCCAGTCCTCTGAAGTTTTGTCAGGCACTAGGCTGTCCACCGGCACTCACCCTGATGCCAGACATTTCATATGCCATGGCGCCCTTCCAGCTGCTGGTGCTGGAGCTCAGAGGGAGTGAGTTTGTGTAAGCCCTAAGTCCATTGCAGGCCCTTGAAGAGGATATGCCTGAGAATCTCGTAGTTTCTTCTGCTGCCCTAATCCCCACTGGTTTTTACAGCCAGAAGTTATGGGGGTTTATCTTCCTGGCATTGGAACCTGTGCTGGGCGGTCTGGGGCTGGGATCCCTCGCTTCTAAGGTCTCCTTCCTGATTTTCATCCACCACATGAGGGTGTGGATCACTCATTCTATGTCTCCACTTCTCTACATTTCTGTCCCTCCTACCATCTGGATGAATGTGACTTCTTTAATTCTTGGACTGTCAGACTTCCACACAGCTTGATTTTCTGATGATTCTGGGTGATACCTGTTTTGTAGTTGTAACTTTTGCCGTGGTTGTGCGAGGAGGCGAGCTGTGACTACCTATGTGACTACCTACACCTCCATCTTGACCATGACTGCTGAAATCTTAATAGAAGTTTTTCACAACTTGACAATGTATATGTTTCATGTTTGCTAAGCAGAAACTACATTGTAAATCAGAGGACAATTTTTCCCCTTCATCTTGACTTTGCAGCTACATCTGAAAGCTGCATAATGACTTGATGTTTTCATTTACCAAAATGAATAAAGATAGTTCATACTCAGAGTAAAGTCAGGTTTTGGTAATTTGAAAGACTTAGGACAGGTACCTGGGGGATACTTGTACATGCCAGAAGTCACTGAGTAAACAGTTTTCTTTAATCTTTCTAAATTGATAAAAGAAACCTCAGGGACATAAAAACTGAGCTTTTAAAATGCTCCCTGACTTGCTGGGGTCTATTTATAAAACATTTTTTCTTTTCTATTAGAGATAGTTATAAGCCCTCCAATGCCAAGTAAAATATTTACACTTTTAAAAGTAAATAATAGTGTATTAAATGATTGTTCTTATGAACCTAACTTATCATGGCTCAGCTTGTTTCTCTTGTATTAAAATAGAGTTAAAAAAATAGTTGATACATTTGATTTACGTTTGTGAATTTTGAGAGAGAAAAACAAAACACACAATTTATAACTCGAAAAGCTAAAGAATCAAGACAAATCTCAGATTCAAAATGTTTCAAAGGAACGTTATGAATAGATGTCTCAAATTCTATCACACTTGCCGCCTTCTTGCATTAACTGTAATGTGGGAAATCAATACTTACTGACGACGATGCATCCCAAGTATCTTTTGAAATTCTTTCAATTCTTTTTCAAGTATTGGATACTCATATACATCATCCAGTACATTCCTGTATATGGTCTGGGGACAGAAAAGAACGTCAGGTGAATTGGTTGAACGCCCTTTAGGAAGGATTTAGACTCATGCCATGGTTAACCAGCCCGGGGAACTGCTGGGACTCTGGACAATGCAGGTTAGTAGCCCAGGTACAGAAGCCCTGGGTGGGGTTGCACCTCCAAATCCCTCACTAGGCCCGCATGGCTCTCAGCACTGCGGGGCTGTGTGCAGGAAATGCTGGAAACTTAAAGCTCTCTAGCTGGCTACCGCAGATTTCCAGGCCTACTCTGTATTTTAAAAAATGATATCCACATAATCGTCTGGGAGGGAAAAAAATCAACTGCATTTTAAATTACCCAGTTGTTTTGAAATAGCATTAGTTTAGTCAAAAGAGTTGGTTAAAGGGTCTTTAACTGGATGTCTAAATGATTCTGAATTTTGAATGCAGAGCCGTTTACTTCCTGAAAGGCAGAGCAGTTTAGGCACTTGCTGATTCTGAAATAGAACTCTCCCTGGTTCAGAGTCCACTCTGCCCCTTCGTGTTGTTAACCTGTGTGGCTAATATGGTTTCAGGGGCCAGAGGAATCTGGCTGCTTGCAAACCATCTCCAGAGACTCCTCTGTGTTGAAAAGATGTTATAGCCTATGATTGATGAGAAAAATCTATCAGCTTATCTAATTCCAAATGTAAATCTAGGTTAGCATCTGTTTTACAAATTATCATTTAAAATTCTCAAAATACACCACATCCTGAAAAAGTTTCATAACGTATATCTTGTGAATATAGTTAAGTGATAATATTTTATCCAAATATGTATATATGAAACTGGTTAGTTCAAATTTATAATGAAGCTCCACATATTAAACACTATAAGTTTTGAGGTATATTTTACTTTACCTTCCTTAATTATTTCATTTGCAAACTTCCCATGACTTTGATAAAATAATATTAAATTAGTGAATGTAAAAGTTTCCCTCTATTTTCTTCTTAATGACTTCTTTAAAATTAAAAAAAAAAAAACAAACCACAGTTCTGCCTATGTGAGGAATATCAGGACTTAGAAGTCAAAATAACTGAATGTGTTGTTTGCATCACAACTTGGATATTGTAAAAAGTGAATGACTGCTACCTACAACTAGGATTTTTGAAATGCGTAACTACAAATAAAATTAGCCATCTGGCATCAAAGACTATCTGGAAGTTTTACGTTACCTTTAAAAACATTTTTGAATGTTCATCTTCATGTAACCAGTCTTTGTACAGAGAAATCCACTGGGAAACAAGATGTAAGACTTTGCGCTTCCGACAAGGAATATCTGAGTTTTCTTCCTTGCCTTGATACTTCTTAGCAGAATAGGTGCGAATGGTTAAGAAAAAAGATTGCATTGTTGAAAATAAAAAGCATGAAGAGGTTCATTTATTCTTGCAGAACCATATTTTCTATAGAATCCGTAGGTATGTAAGCATGCAGAAAGAAAATAATATGCATAGGGTGACTAAAGGTGTACAGTAAAAAGGGCAAAAATAAAGCCAGGTAAATGATTTACATACACTTGGTGACAGACCATGAAGATAAAGGTTAGGTGGTCACATTGACAGCTTAACATGGTTTCACAGGTGGCACAAGTTAATGCCACCTCAAAGAGATACTAGGTGGCCCATTAATCTCAAGGGTGGCTCCCAGAGATCTGGCCACACTACTGTATAGGCAGACATTGCTTCCATGAAAGTTAGAACAGAGCTAGTTCAGGTATCCTTTGATCCTCATAAATTCACGTTCTATAAAACCAGTTAGTTCTAAAGTAGCCCCAAATGGGTACGGATTTCTGAAGCATAATTAGTAACATTTTCCAAATTCTCACCCCTGGAAATTTACTTGAAAAAAGACAGGACTGGATAAATGTGCCATCATAAATAAAAAGGAGTGCTAATTTTAACTTTTACTAGAATAAAAAACAGAAAATACCAGTAAACCAACTACTTTAACCATTGAGGATAGTGAACAAAATTATTTACATATTCATTTAATGGGCTATTTTGCAGCTATAAAGCTGATGGCCCTATGTACATTTACTGACAGAACATTCACAATATGTGGTTGAGCAGGAAAGAAAAGAATTCATTAGGATGATCCATTTCTATTAACTATGCTTATTTATATGAATAGTTCCGTTACCTGGAAAGATATACTGACAGTTAACAGCCATAAACTTCTCAAGGGAATGAGATTGCTGAGCACATGAACTGTTATTATACTTACAAGCATTTTCTAATTTGTATATAACAACCATGTGTTAACTGCTGTTCAAATTATTTTGAACAAGTCTTTTGTAAATATTTTTAAAACGTAATTCACTGTCTCATGAATCTACAAAAACATAATACGGCCCTCTGATTTCTTTATGAAGTTTTAAAGTATTATTTTAAGCAAAAAAATGCTAAAATGGGAGAGAAATGTAACAAGACTATTTCTTAAACATTGTGAGGCAAGAAGCCCATTTGGAGAACTAAGTTTCCTTAGCTTGGCTTTTTGGCCTTTCATCTCTTCTATTTAGCGTAGAAATCATAAAGCTTCCTTAACTGGTCATTAACCTTCTATGGGCATCCATCATCCTAAGAGGGCATGCTTCTGAAAAGAAGACAGCTGACTGCAGGGGTAGTTTGACCTCCCAGGTAGGGGAATAGCTTGTCTCCCTGGGACACGTGCCCAGAAACATGATATCCCAGATGTACGCTGGCCGGCCCAAGTGGTCCAGCACTAACTGATTAATTGTCTTACAAGGTCACTTAGTGCCAATTCACTCAACCTCTTGACTTGGGGGCTTACCCAGTAGACCAAATTTGCCTCCAGATTTTAGAAATCTCCAGGCATACGTATGAAGAAAACATAACAAAGAGCACAATTTAGAAGGTGAAAACAGCAGCTGCAATTCCAGAACCCGCCCCACCTCTCGTCTTTCTGTCTCATTTCATCTTTTACCTTGGCTATCATTCCATTAATATTGAACATAGCCAGACTCTACTGGGGGGCTGAGTACATTAAGAATGGCAGTTAATTCCTAATGTGAGACATCTGCCTGCGAGGAGGGCGACAGCTTCCTGAAGTTAATGAAGGATATTGCCTCAGCAGCGCTTGGCACAAGTCGTCAGTTGTCATGAAGACAGTGTACGTGAGAAGGAAGTCATCAAGGAGGGTCTCTGCAAAGAAAGAGAAACAAAAACAAACACAAGGTAAAGCAAAGCAGTGATGAGAAGGGCCTCTGCTTATCCAGGCCCAGAACAGCGCAGGGCAGAAGCAGGATAAACGCTGGTGGGAAGGATTCGGGAGCAGAATTTTAGCCACAAAACACAGTATTTATTAAAGTTAAGATTTTTTAAGCTCCTTATACAAAATGCCTCAAGCAATAAGATTTTTTTATTGTAAGATTCAAAACATACAACTTTTGTCATTTTTCCCTCCTAAAAACCCATTTATTTTTCAGAGTAAAGATGTTAAGGAAAACCAATGCATAAATCATGTGCTTTTAGAAATAAATTTTATAAGATTTCCAGTCCTACAGGGAATAAAGCCTGCGCGTTCTAATAAAGTAAGGCTTTCTAAAGCCATTTACCTAAGTCTAGGGCAAGAACAATGGGTAATAAAACCCAGAGGACACATACCAGGTTCCAAGGTCATTCACCTCTATCTCTCAAATGTATCTCGAAGAAGCTGGGAAAGTGGTGAGTGATGTTCTTATTGCTGTGAAGAGAGACAGGGCTAAATCCATGCTCCTTCCTCATTCCTCCTCTACCTTTTTAACCACCAAGAACAGGTTCCACTTTTATTGCCTCTTTGCCTTGAACGCTCTTTGAAAAGTCCAGCTAACATGGAATATGGAACTGCTTATCTGGCCAACGTCGACCTCAAAGGTAACTTCCAAACTGACAGAAAAGATTATATGCAAAACACAAAGCACAGCTTTTGCCATAATAGTCTTGATTTAATCTCCTAACCTTGAGATTCATTTCACTATCTGATTTCATTTTCATATCTTTTATGTTGATATTTGAACTAGTAATGCATTATAAGAACAGTGCCCTGTTATATACTCAAGAGTATTGATGTTCTCCAAAGCCTATATACTATAAATGTGTACACCAAAAGAGCTGTTGAAGACTGGGAAAATTCCAAAAATTTTAGAAACAACCAGTAACACTTACTCTAGAAGTTGATTAATACGAAACAACAAGGCGATGTTTATGAACACAAAACTGATAAAAGAGGTTGTGAATGACATGGACAGTCCTGTATCAGCCTCAGGGGCAGATTTATTTCTATGGTTTGTATTGCAGAATATCAACATATATAATCCTGATCCATACAGCTAGGTGGCTGCGAATGGTAAAGTTTACCAGCAACAAGGGAATTAAGGGGATTTTCTTCAAAGGTAGTTATTTATTTTTAAATACATAACAGTATTCCTTCTTGAAAAGCAAATTTGACACATGGCACCTGAAATGTTAAATACCTAAACGTACGATGTGGTATCACTGTACACGTGCTGCAACTCGGGAACAGTCACTGGTCTAGCTTACTGTTACTTTTTGGCAGAAGCAAGTTCTTACACAGCTGTGCCGGGGCCTTGCTCAGCATCAGCTCAGTCCAGGGTAGAGGCTGTGGGAATGTGAGTGAACATGTGTGGCCTACATTCACAGAAGACCTAGAAGTGCTCTTCTAGAGTCTCTGCTTTGAAAGTTTAAGCCCAGGCACGAAAAGGCAAGAGAAGCTTTAGTCCAAGATCTGTCCCCAAACTCAGGAACCAGGCAGCAGAAACTGACCACTGGTCACCCTAATGAAAAATTCGGAATATACATTTGAAGTTTTGTTTCTCTCATTAAAATTTTAAAAATAGCTTAAATTAAAATCAAACCATGGCATTATGTCTGAGTCCTTGGGATATTTTGGAATACAATTTGAACACTATCACCCCGGGGTGCTATTGAACAGTCATGTTCACAGATTGTTAACATTTTTCTTTACTAAGTGTAATCGATGAAAATCCTCCGCTTCTCTGGTCTGATTAGAAATTGAATTTGGGGGAGGGGGGAGGCAGAGGCAAAGAAGGGGAGCAGCTTAGACAAGAACCTAGTATAAAGGAACCATGGACATGGACAACAGGTGGGATTGACTTTGGGGGGAAAGGGTGGGTGGGGAGGGGGACAGAGGGGAGAAAAAAGGGATGGATGTAATACAACAACAATAAAATTAAAAGAAAAAAAAAAAAAGAAATTGAATTTATTTTTACATTCACTATTAGATATAGGCAGCAAAGATCAGAGTGCAGCCTAGACTCTGTTTCAGATGAAAGCCCTTATAGATGGAGCCAACAACAGACAGAGACCGCTGGGTGATGGCCCGGAGAGCCTCACCCATGTAGTATCTAAATGCCTGATGTGACATTCAGGGCCAGACTTTTCCTGATGTCCATACGCTTAGCAAATTTAACGAGGTTGAAACAATTCTCTAGTCAAGATTTACTCTGGTAGTAGCGAGATTAAAAAGAACACCATTAACTTTGATGTAACCCGTCACTTCATTCTGGCACTGAGTGACCAGCTGGATAGTGGCAAAACAATCTGGTCTTCAGTTCAATTAATCAGCTCACATGGGACAATATTTTCAGGGCTTTGACTCAGAAATGCTATTTCCCCAAAGTTACCACAATATTTAATATTCAAAGCATTTACCCAATTATCTCTCTGCCATTGAAATATTAAATAAAAATAACCAGACTACATATAAACAACTGCAGCTAAACGCCCAATGAATAAATAGCTAAAAATTGTAAAGAACAGAAAAAATTCCCAATACTTTTAACTCAAACCTTTTTCTGTGTAACTACCATATTGTTCTGAAATTTTCTAGTTTTCTTTCCTTTATCCTTTTTTAACAGTTTTTTTCCTGCACATGAAAGTGAGTGATATTATCAAAATGACACACTTCAAATAACAGTGCATTTTATAATAGCCATGCTTAAAAAAAAAAAAAAAAACTGTCCCATTTGTATTTAAAGATAATTTTAGAACCACAATGGCCATATAAATGATACCCTGAAGACTATTAGAAAACAACAGCCATTTAGAAAGGCTAGCAAATCCACTGGCATCCACATTAAAACCCCATAATCATCTATTATATTATATAGTGCTTAATTAATAGTCATTTAAGGCTAGGCAGAAAAGCACCTTTGTGTATAAAAGCATCTTTCATGTAAACAAATTCAGAGTTGCCATGCACACTAGTATTTTAATAAAAAGATGTATTCATTTTCATCTCTAACTGTGAATACCTAGGTATCAATATACAAAAAACTTATCTTGTCCTGGCTGGTGTGGCTCAGTGGATTGAGCAACAGCCTATAAGCCAAAGGGTCACCCATTCGATTCCCAGGTCCCAATTTGGGGGCACAGGAGAGGCAACCACGCATGGATGTTTCTCTCCCTCTCTTTCTCGCTCCCTTACTCTCTCTCCAAAAATACATATAAACAAAATCTTTTAAAAATTTATCTTTGAAATTCTTTTAATTAAAGCAATCTTCGCTCTTCACTGACAAAACCATTCAGCCACTCATGGGAATAGCCGCCTTACCCAAAAATAAAAGAATACTTTTTGGTAGCAGTGTTTTGATATACAGGAAGTACTCTTACAGTCTCAAAGAAACACGCTGATGATGATCAACACTGGAAGGCAAATACCATTATAGTTTTAGGGACTATGTAACTTGAAAAAAAAAAAATCAATGTGCAATCAAAACCTGGAGCCTGACAGAGAGGGCTCTCAAATCCATGTCTATGGTTAGCTGCAATGCTTTTAATGCAGGACTTTTCCTATCACCTATTACTATTCTAGTTTTAAGGTATAAAAATTGAGTATTTTTGTTTCACATGAATGCATGTTTCTTTTATGCATAAATTATTTTCTCATTCTCATTTCTAATGTATCAAGCACTAATAATTTCCTTTTGATTTCTGCAAAACACAAGTGTTTCTAGCCACAAGTGTCCTGGTGGAGCAATAACTGGTTTGGTACAGATTCTTTTGCGGATTCTATTATTATACATACATTAACAAATTAGAGGACCTGAAATATATGTTTCCAAAAGGTCTAAGCTTACTGCTTTTTTTTGTAAAAAAAAAAAAAACAAACCCAAAAAACAAAGAACAAAACAAACAAACAAAAAAACCCCAAAAAACATTAAAACAGACCCTGAAGTCTAGAAATCATAGGCATATAGGGTTACTTAGGAGCAATTAGAAAAATCTACTTCAGTTATTTTTCAACACTCATAACCAAAATGCACTGCAATAATGAAACCACTCATCTGTTAAAGTGAATTACCAAGAAAGCAAATGAAAAGAATTTTGACAGACAACTGCCTTACAGTAGCCATTTAATCTAAGTAAGGTAATGTGAATAGTCAACATTTCTGTACCGACTCGTATTCCCTAAAGTACTGTTAGCAGTTTTGTTTCACCTGTATTCCCATCTCAGATGCAATGGAATTCAAGGCACTTTAAAATATGTCCTACTTAACCTTTATTTCATGGTGCCAAGAAAACCTTTGTACTTGAAAGGGCCCATTTCTGGCCTGCGACTGTTCCAGCTTACTATTATTTTTTGAGAAGGCTGCCAAAATATACCATGTAATTTGATTAAGCACGCACAAAAATTTTAAGGTTCATGTTTGAATCAAAGGTTAAAAGCTATGCTTCTTTTTCAGTGTAATTTATATTTCTGAAAGTAGTATTAATGACCTCCAATGCAACTATTTACCACAGCATTTAAATTCACTCAATTCCATCATATGTTTACAATTTTTTTTTTAAGACTTTATTTCATTATTTCTAGAAAGAGGGGAAGGGAGAGAGGCAGAGAGGGAGAGAGACACCAATGTATGGTTGCCTTTCACCTGCCTCCAGCCACAGACCTGGCTTGCAACCTGACTTGCAACCTGGTTATGTGTCCTGGCTGGGAATCGAACCAGCGACCTTTGGGTTTGCAGGCCGGTGCCTTATTCACTGAGCCACCAGCCAGGGCATGTTCACAATTTCTTATTTTTCTATACTGGTTTCACAAGAAATCCTTATTATTTAATGCTCTTCTACATCAAACTTTAAAAGATACCTCTTTAATGACAGGAGCTTACTACATACAGACAGAGGGTGGGTGGCATTCTTCAAATAATAAACTTGATTTTCATTTTAACTTGTAAAATTTAGTGTTGGAACCCCATCATTCCTTTTTCAGGAAAGAATGATTTGAATTCAATAGGTATGACATTCTTAGCTCCGTTACGTTCCATGTGCTACCTTTTAAAAATACCAAGAAGGTGGTCAGGGGGAAAGGGGTTGGGGGGAGGGGGGAGAAAAATAAATAAATAAATAAATAAAAATACCAAGAAGGATCACGGGGTAATCAACACAGTGCTCGTCCACCTTCTCCACACAAGGGGTCATGTTTGTAGGTCACCCTGGCACTGAGAGAAGTGACAGGCGTTAAGTGCTCCTGTGTTGCCCCAGCCTGATTCAGCTGCACTCGGCGTCCAAGCACAATTATAATTATGACCCATTTGTGGCTCATGCATGTGTTTGTCATGCCTGCTGGGAAGCTCAGAAAACAGTCTAAAGAATCAAAGGGAACGAAAAAGCTGCATTTCCACCTGGGGAACCTGAAATGTAGTAGCAGTACCTGCCCTCTCTGGGCTTTGGTTGAGTCACCTGTGAAATGGCTGTCACAGCCACATCATGCAGAATTGTAGTCAGGATTACATAGTGTATCTAAAACATCCTGCAGAGAACCTGGCTTATGAGGGCCACTCAATAAATACTATCTGCTCTTTATTTTCATAAAATGATATTTAGACCCTGTCCCAATTCTTCAAGTGCCTCCAACGGAGGAGCTACTGTAGAAAGAGGATGGCTGGGGACAATGTGAATTCTCACATAAAATCCTGGAAAGAGGTAAGCAGGGGTCTGAGGGTTGTGCTGGGGTAGATGTTTACATTTGGGCAACAGTAGAAGAAAGATGAGTTGAGGAAGGGACAGAAGAAAAAGAGAAATAGGAGAATTGGAAGACAAAACTGTAAAAAAAGCCAGCAAGAAAGATTGAAAAAGAGCAGATTTTAAGTGTCAAGAAAGTGGCTGGAAGGAGGTTCATGAGCCTGTGCAAAGACCACTGGCTGTGGCGTGTGGGTGGACCCTGGACTGACAGCTTTAGAACGAGGCCCCGGGGTAACTGGTAGGAGCAAACTCTAGTTAGACTAAAAGGAACTAAGGATATTCTGAGAATCAACTCTCACACCATCTATCTCACTGTTTTCCCCCAAAGACTCTTAGGGCAGTTGTATAGCTTATTGATTAGTAACTGCAGTTGCTCTCACAAATGAGCCAGGAGGAAAAATTTCTTCATGATCAATGCAAGCATCATTTTACTTAACAGTATAGATTAGAACATGGGAATTGTCATGGGTATATAGCCATCAATACCAATCTACCAGCATTTGCCAATAAAAATGAATGTCGGGTTATGAGATTCATTCTGGGTTGCTCTGCCGTGTGTGACTAACAACACAAAATGCATTCTTAGGATATAAACTGTGTTTCTAAAGGCTTGCCAATTAAACATTCTAAAATGTCATGCAATAAATAAAAAAATAATCACTAAGCCTTAAATTAGAAGTCTGGGTCATGGCTACTTCAAACATTGACTCTAATACTAGCATCAGTGTAGGACAAGCTATTCTATTTTATCTCCCAAGAACCCAAAAGAATCTCTACTATCAGTTTTCTTTCAAAACCAGAAACACAGTCATACCTCAGTACTTACTGGCTTTGAGCTTGTCAAACCCTGTAGCTATCACATTTTGACAAGACAAAAATGTTTCAGCACTCTGAGCTTGCTTGGGACTCACTGTACTTGACAGAACTTGCATGAGTCACCACACTGCCCTACAAGAGAAAATGCTTCATTGTTTGGTACTCGTCGGCTTTGGCCCTCCTCACGAGTTTGGGAACTAATGAACGACGAGTACTGAGGTACCTCGGAGTATGACAATTTTGAACGCTAATTCTTCCCCCTGATCTTTGTGAATCATGAGCACTGAATTTCAGACAAATAAGATTTTCTTTAGTTCCTTTTGTTTCTGGTTAACAGAAATTGTAGGGGTACTAGAGAGAAGTTATTTTAAAGTTTAGCAATGAACAGTCAACTGCCTCTTTTAAAGCTAAGTATCAACATGATAGATATATTAAAGATAAAAAGATATGGTACAAACTTGTTAATTTAAAGTAAACACAACTAAACACAACAAGGGCTCTTTCTAAACAATCTGGCACAAGATCTTAAGACAAATTGAAAACTTTCAATATGGGAAAATTTACTTTAATGTATATTCCTATAGTTAGAAGTATTTCTAGGACAAGTACTTCTACCAGTGGCTGAGAGCAGGATTTGAGTTCTGGTTTCCAGAACAGTCATTGGGGCCCTTTTCAATAACACATGGCTGCTTTCTTTCTCACACAGGTGAAAGGGAGGCTTGTGGTTTAGGGTCACAAAGAAAGTTTTGCTAGCAACCAAAGAAGGTCGAGCACGGTGCTCTCTGCCATGAAAAAGACTAAGTTGTAAGATATGGTCTCAACTTCCACGGGGGTTTGGAATTTGACCTGTGAAAACATTAAACGACCACACGAGGCAGCCTCCAAACCCAGGCTGGTAATTACTCCATTCATGTGAATGTCTGAACAAACTGCTTCCCTACCGCTGCCTCCTGCCACCACTCAACACATCTTTCAGCACTGGTGGGCTCCAAATTTGCCTGGAACCACAGCCTTTTCCTTCTGTGCACCAGGAAGCCGGTGGTGGCTTTGGTGGGTGATGAGGAAAGTAGGGAAGGGAAGACAGGAGCTACTTTACTTGGAAATAATCATAACAGCCACCCTTTAATAACACATACTGTGTTCTGTGCCATGAGCTTTACCCCCATGACTCTGCTCATCACACCCACCCTAGGAGGTCAGCCTTCTGTTCTCTTTGTGGATGGTGACACTGAGACTAAGATAGTAAGGGGAACAGTCACTGACTTATTGCATGTTAGTGTTGGAAGGGGCCTAGGTTCCAAGGTGGGCTGAGTCCCAGCTCTCTCACCTTCACTGCGCTATGCTCTCCTGAGGTTGTGGGTCCAAATAATCCATACTGGGGGAGGGGAGAGGCAGTGCAGGAAAGGGATATACGGCAGTACCTCAGTACTCATCGTTAATTCATTCCAGACCAGTGCCGAAACTGAAGAGTACCAAACGATGAAGCAGTTCCTCTTGCCAAGGTGTCATCGTGACTCATACAAGTTCGAGCAAGTGTGACAGAGTCCCAAGCAAGTGTGAGTGCTGAAACGTATTTATCTTGTCAAAATGTGGTAAGTACAGAGTTTGACAAGTTCTGAAGCCAATGAGTACCAAAGTATGACTATTTCTTGTCTTGAAAGAAAGCCAAAAGATTCTGCTTGGCTTGGACAGCAAAAAGTGCCACAGATACAGAAACGTGGTGTTTTCATTGTCCTTAAAGATGCCTTGATGAAGTTGTTTTCCATCTATGTGCCAGCCTGCTGAAGTTCCTTTATTTCCACTCAAATTCTGCTTTGTTTATTTTCTAGAGAACACTTGGCAATAGAAAATAGCTACAAATGATCAGCCAGTTTGCTCTTCTAAAGGTAGATGTGACAATTACATAGAAGGATCAAGACAGCCCACAAATTCATAATGCTTTTAAAACGTTTTAATGGCCACTTATAAAAATCTATATTATGGACATGAAAATCATTAGTTACTATATATTTTGTTCATACTTTCCTAAGTCAGAAGAATGGACTTCCATGTCCAGGTCTTGAGTGTCCTTCACTTCAGTTATCATCTCTGACTATAAGCCCAACACCTGGGCGAAAGGCCATTTAATATGTACTAACTGCCATTGTTCAAGATATTTTTGTCTTTCGGCTAAAGGCACTCACGCAAACTGTCTCTCAAATGACTCTAATAAGTCAGTTTAGTTTTGTTTTAAAATAGGTGTACTACTTACATAGCTAAGAACATCCTCAGGCCTTTCTCTAAGCATTGAAACCACATGACTCCCGGTGACTTGACCCACACATATGTAATGGGCACATGTGAGTTCTGGAAAATCACCAAGAATGTAATTATATACAATTATATACTATAAGCTACACTTAGAAGAACAAATTTATTTCGTGTTCTTATTTGAAAAAGAAAACAAAACCTGGCCTGGACTGGTGGCACAGTGAATAAGGCGCTGGCCTGCAAACCCAAAGGTCGTTGCTTCAATTCCCAGCTAGGGCACATAACCAGGTTGCAAGCCAGGTCTCCAGCCAGATCCATAGCTGCAGGCAGGTGAAAGACAACCATACATTGATGCTTCTCTCCCTCTCTGCCTCTATCCCTCCCTTTCTCTCTAAAAATAATAAAATCTAAAAAAAAAAAAACCTTCTTGGAAGCCATCATATATGAAATATTTTTAGTATATATTTGGTTTACTTTATAAAAACTATTTCTAATAACTTACAGGAAGAATTTGGAGTGAAAGATGTAAAATTCTCAAACATGAACTAATTGGCTTTAATCAGATATGACAAAGGTATTTACAGTTAAGCAAACATTGTACGTTAATAATACATGAGATTACTGTCAATATGCAATTGTTCATAAGAATATAAGCTAATCCAAATCACTTCATAGTCTTTAAAATCATCACACAATGTTTTAAATCACAATGTATTTGTGCAGAGACAGAGATGTATTAATTATAGCCTAGGGTCTAAAGTAACAAAACAAACTAACATAAACTTCAACTTATAAAATTGCATGTCATTTCCTTCTCTTTAGGAATCGAACTGATTTTTCTTGGCCATATTGTTCCTTGAACAATATAATTTCTAGCTTCATTTGTGGCCAGACATGGCCATGACTAAGTTTTGGTTCATGAAATGAAAGCAGAAGCCATACCTGTGATGAATAGGTGTTTTTTTGTTGACTTGTTCCATCCTGACCCCTGGACCACAATGCTACCTAGCATCTGTCTTGGCCCATGAGATGTTGGCCAGACCCTGGGGACCCTGGAGCCAAGAACTGGAAGGAATCTCAGTTATGGATGGCTTCAAAGTGGCCTTACCAGCTCTGGATTGGACTTCTCTATTTTTATTTTCATATGAGAGAAAAGTACGTTTATAACCTTAAGTCACCATCAGAGGTTTTATGTTGTATGAGGCCATGCTTAATCACAAATAATACATACATACAGAAAATTTTCAGGAACTCATATACATGACCAGGTATGTAGCCTGGTTCTTAAGTTTCTCAACTTTACCAGAAACAGGGTAAGTGCATACATTTAAGGGGAGAAGAGTATTATGAATTTATCCTGACCTCACTACTGTGGATTCTAGAATGTGCTGATGAAGACACATTTGCTTTGCATATTTGTTTTTTTAATGAATAAATATGCTCCCTGGGAGATTGCCAAATAATGTTAAATCTCCGTAATTCTGAATTGTGCATTTGCATTATGTCAATCAGCACTGGTAGAACATGAGCTTACTAAACTATTTCTACAAAAGTCACTAGTGGCAAATGGCCTTCAAATGTAGATCAAACTGAACCAAGACACAATAGGCTACATTGTATATATCCAATTTTGGGGAAAAGATCCAAAATTAGGATGAAATCGCTTCACTGTGTTCTTTGTTTCCTTAACAAAATCCATGACACTAAGTTTCCAATGACTTTAAGCCTACTAGAGCAAAACAAAGCATATAATATGAAGAGAGGCGAACCTGCTCTAAGCACTATGAAAACTTTCCTCAAAACAAGTATATTTAAGGTGCGCTGAAAGGAATATAAGGAAAACACTAGAAGCTTTAATAATAGAACCACTGTCCATCATGAGTGCTGATACATATACCCATTCACCTAAAACTACGTCCACTTTTAGACGGAGAAATCCCGTAGCAATATTGAGCCGGGTACGCAATGGGCAATTTCAACTTGTGCTCTTCATCTTCGCACTGAGTTAAGCTCATTTACAAGATGAAACAATTTAAAAACGAGAAGCTTCACCAAGTATCCTGTATGCTGAGGACAAACCAGAACAATAATTTTGAAATAGAAGAGGGTACAGAATTGCTCTGAAAATAATTTTTTTGTCGCTATTTAGAGTATGACAAGAGATTTTGGGCATTATAACGAGGTATTTCCAATTTTCACACTTTCTGCTCAGCCACATTTAACAAGTCTGTCTAGCTTCATATTTGTCTCTGAGGTTTGGGGAAAGAACTGCCAACCAAGTAGCTGTCTTACAAGGCAAAAAGCTGCAAACAGAAGAAAAAGAATGCTTTCAATTGTAGAGCAAGAACGCCCCAGGGCAGAAAATGAAGATAATGGGAAATGGGTGGGAAGGTTATAATGAGAAAGAATGCAAAATGAAATGAGGAAAAGCTCAATTATAGGTATGTTAAAGACGAAAATTCTCCCACTCAAAGAATATCCCTTTTAGACATGTGCTTGTCAATTACAGCAATTCTGTGGCAATACACCCTTTAAATGAAGCAATAATTTGAACAAAACACGCTGTGAGGGATTATCATGCAGTAATTATCATCGACAAATTGCCACACTCTAACATTCTTTCCTCACACTTACAAGCCTAACTAACACTACCACTTTTTTTCCCCCCATTTTCTAATAGAACGCTCAATTTTGCTGGAGGAAAATGTCACAGCATTTAAAAGTACAGATAGGACATCTGGTGATCTCCCTTTAAATCCATCAACTATGTGGGGAGGTGACACATGAGATCTTTGAGAGAGACAGAGAGGGAGAAAAGAGGTTTTTTCTCCTTTGACATGATCTTAAATAGTCTCAAGTGATTTCAGTCACTGATGTTACGGTTTAGGTACCTGATTCGCATCATGCACTTGAGCACATTTGTTTCTGGAAACATGGCTGGGTGCTGAGAACATTGCAGGTGCTTCTACTAAAGTACAATATTAAATATGACAATGGACCCAACTCACTTAAGAAATATCACTTTAAAAAGCTTAAGATTTAGAACAGCTTATTCTTGTTAAAGGAACAAAAAAAGCAATTTTTTAAAAAAGAACAAAAAAAGGAAAAATTTACAAGAACAAAAATTAGTAGCAAACTACTGAGAAACTGCTGTAGAGATTATAGAACTATAGATAAAAAGGAAACAGAAGTACCAGTTTTCGTTCTTCAAAAGAATATATTAGGGAGACAGAATATAAAGAGAAAACCAAACAAAGCCGTTAGCTTCCTCAAATTTCTTTTTATGAGAAACTACTAGTTACATTGAAGGTTTGTGTTTCAAAAACAGCCTTTTTCATATGACAAGTAGGCAAAATAGATTTAAGCCAACATCTTAAAAAGATTTTTTTTAATTTATTGACTTTTAAAGACAGTGAGGAAGGGAGAGAAAGGAGGGAAGGGAGAAACATCGACTCTTTGTTCCACTAATAAATGCATTCACTGGTTGATTTTTTAAAAAATATTTTATTTATTATTTTTTCAGGGAGAGGGGAAGGTAGAGAGGCAGAGAGGGGAAGGTAGAGAGGCAGAGAGGGAGAGAAATGTCAATGTATGGTTGCCTTTCACCTGCCTCCAGCTATGGGTTTGGCTGGAGACCTGGCTTGCAACCTGGTTATGTGCCCTGGCTGGGAATTGAAGCAGTAACCTTTGGGTTTGCAGGCCACTGCCTTATCCACTGGGCCACCAGCCAGGGCTCACTGGTTGATTTTTGTATGTGCTCTTACTGTGGAATGAACTTACAACCTTGGTGTTTTGGGACGATGCTCCAACCAAATGAGCTATCCAGCCAGGTCAAGCCAGTATCTTATTCATATAATAACAAAACTAAAAAATATCAGGACCTAATTCTGTGTGAACTCTGTGACTTATTAGGCAGGGCTTTTATATTTTCTATTTAAAATAGATTACAATTTTATATATTCTGATTCTTTGAAAATTAAATCATATACATGCTTATGGCAACCCTTAATGTTCTAGAATATTACATTACTTGTAATAATCTATCCTGCAGCCATTCTAGGAAATTAGAAATGTACTGAACAACAAAGAAATACCTAAGGTTTCTACAGTCATCTATCTAAAAAGATGAGTACCAGCCCTAGCTGCTGATGCTCAGTGGGCTGAGAAACTAAGGGTCACCAGTTTCGTTTCCCAGTCAGGGCACAGGCCTGGGGTGCGGGCCAGGTCCCCAGTTGGTGTGTGAGAGGCCACCGCACATTGATGTTTCTCTCCCTCTCTATCTCCCTCCCTCCCCCCATCTACAAATAAATAAATGAGATCTTAAAAATAAATAAATAAAAAGATGAGTATCAGAGAGGATATCTGAGGTAGAGGGAAAGCAATTCAGGAGATGCAAATACAGTAAAAATAAGAGCAAATGTGCTGATTCGAATAAAGGAGAAGGTCCATTCATTTCTAAGTTTTCCATATTGGGTGCTGTTTGCAGTTTACACAGGAAAACCCTTATGACGAGTGGGTTGAGGGTATTGTAACTGCGGAACCAGCTCAAAATGGTCCTATTCTGTTTCAGAGATACTGAGTTGATTCTCAGAGAGGACAGACCAGAACTGCAAGTCATGCAGCCAAAGTATATGCGGAGAATGTTGACCTCCAGCTGCATCTGGAACCAAAGTTTTGACCCTGACTCCCTCTCCCCCAAACGAAAGGACCAGGACGTAACCAGAACTTGAACACGGAATCCTTTCAGAAGCCAAGGGTCTGCTGTCCAGCAAGATCTGGTGTTGATGCTCCATTACCAGAAATGGCCAAGTTCCTAGGTGCTCCAATTAAAACTTGCCCGCCCCCCACCCCACCCCCGGCCCCAAGCACTTTCCACCATACCCTTAAAAACCGTCAGTCTAGTCCAGTGAGCAACTGGAATGTGAAGCACCATTAGGTCTGCCATCTCCGTTAGTGCCTTCTCAATCAACAAGCCTTTCCTGACTTACCCCAGCCCTGACGGTTGAAGATTTGGTCTTTTGAAGCACTGGGCACAAGAACTTGGGTTTGGTAGCAGTGTCACCACCAGAACTGACTTCATAGAAACAAGCGGTCCTGTGTGCATTTCATTTAGAACACAGTATGCAGGAAACTTGAAAAACCCTCTATCTCACTCCAGGCCCTAGGACAAGGTCTTCACCCTAACCCAGCAGAAAAGGGTTGGTATTTCCCTTAAATGCATTCGAAGAAGAAAGTTTTGCTAAGATGCTCAAATTTTCCAAAATTCTTATACTCAAAACGCTTGAGGTCTCATTTCCAAGGTAATACTTGCCCTTCACATATTTCATTTTCCATTTTTTGATCCCCTTGAAATTAATTTCCCATAGCTTTATAATATTTTAGTTTGTTTCTAGTGGGCTCTAGAGTTATACTTGATTTCTAAGTATTGAAAGAGGTCATGTGGAGTCAACATGAAAATGATGCAATTAAAATGTTCCAATGAGCCATTCTCATTCTGAATAGGGACTAAGTCCCTGAAATGAATGCTGTCCTCCTACTTTTAGCCTTATCCATTAAACATCTTTGGTTATACTGTAATGAAAACTTCCACATTTCCATTATTAATCAGTGTGTGTTAATGACCTTATGCTTCAGTTCTGTCTCACTTCATTTCACCTTGCTTCATTACCAACAAGAGTATTAATTAACCCACAATCTACTGGCGGTGTAAAAGCATCAGTTCCCTTGTTATCATACATAATGGTACATGTTCAAAGGTGGTGTGAACAGATTAGTCCAGAAGATAAACACCTCTAATGAAATCCGCAGTCAAAATCTGATTTCTAATCACTTCTCCTGTGCATGTCTGATACAGCACCAAGAGCTGAAACTGGGGCCTCTTCTTCCGCAGCCCATTTCCTCTGTAATCTTCTTGATGCAGTGAGCTCACCCAGTGGCCACTCTGCCCACAGCTGAAAACCAAGAAACAGGTCTGTGCTGGAGATGAGATGGCTCTTAGCAGCTACTAAGGCACCTGGTTTGGGGTTTACAGTTAGAGCTGAATGGTAGGTTTTTATTTCATGTGTGCCTTTCACCCATGATTCTAGTCATGAGACAAAAAAGATAAAAGGATAAAGCTAGAAAAGTACTTGGGTTCATTCCTAGATTCAGAAGATCACTTGATCTCTGAAACAGCTTAGTTAACTTCTTCCTTAGCTTATCCGTCCATTAGATAAGGGTAATTATCCTGTAGAAGGATCCATGTAATAGAGAGCAAATTTGGATAAATGGAGTGGTGTCTTGAGTAACTTTCAAATCCTGGCTCTCAAAACTGGGGAGGGACCTCAAATGTCACATGCTTAAAGTCCTCTGCTTTCACAAATGAGGTGATAGAGAAGAAATTGCTCCACAATTCTAATGATCTCACTACTTTGTCAATACTAATGTATAAAGTCTCCCAATGCTTCATTTACAGCACACATAATATGTTCTTCATATTTAGTATTTAGAGGAGTGAAACTAAGGAAACTGCCAAAAATAAAAGCAAACAAAAAACCCTCCAAACCAAACCAAAAGAAACCAAACCCACAGTACCAGGAGGGGGGAGCAGGGCAGAGACCATGCTGTAGTGTGAGCACTGTCACTCCTGGTGTCACTCCCTCCCTCGGCAGCACTCAGGGGATTTTTCCTGTCACGCTGTCACAAGGCAGTGTCGGGAAACCAGCCTTGGCTGAACAGCGGCCTTCCATCTGTCTCTGAGGCTCACCCAGGGCAGCTGGAGTTGGCGCTAACAAATTTATTTCATTTTTTTGTTGACCTTTTTTATTAGCATGTATGCCAACAAACATTAGCGTTAATATTTAAAACTGGCCGTCCCATAAAGCTGAAAAAGGCCTAAGAGGCAACAATCTTGTGCTTTGTTTCCGAGAAAGCTATTTTCCCAGGTCAACACGGTAAAAGTCTGACAGCAAACATTTCCACAAAAGCAGATTCTATGGCTTGTGGTTGTAGCCAGGACTATCTGGAGTACCTTCTCCTACTTCCAACTGCTTTTATTTCTTTTCTTCCTTTACGCTTTTCCAATTAAGTCTATTTCCTTTGGCTCTGACCTTTGCTGAACAGGACCAGAAGTTTCGTGTTAATCCTCTAAAATAACATAAAAGCTGTACATTTATTGATCATTTGGCACCCATCATTTAACAGCCATCGTCTCCCTGGTTCTGTCTGACTCCCTCTCTAGCACGGAAGCCCCACACAGTTTACAGCTGTCTCCTCACATCTGGGGCGATGCCTATATAATAGGAGGCCGAAGATATTTGCGGAATGAAGAGATTAAATTTCCCTAAGGTACTAATTCATGTTCATATAGAAATTGAATACTTACAAATGCACTGTCTGTTTTATAAGAGAAGCAGAGTGTCAAGTTAACAGTGAAGAAATTACACAGGGACAGAGGAAATAAGATTCAGGGTGTAGTAATTTCATCACGGAGGGGACGGACGCTTCTCTCCAACACAGACTGCTTCTGAACCTCCCAGTGGCTTGGCAATACAACTCTGCAAAAGGACTTCGCTAGTGGGTGATAAATCAAAGCTATTCTTTGGAAATGTTGTGGCATAATTTCTCAAAGGAACTTAAAAGGCCTCCCACTGGACAAAAAGCTCTGGATTCCAAGTTTCCTACCCTATTAATATTCCAACTGCTCCGCAAGGCCACAGAAACACAGTAGTTACATAAAGCAATGTGCAGTTAGAGCAAATAGGTTAAATCCTTGGGCAAGGCTAAGGGATGATGAGTTCAGCACAAAATGGCCACAAGGTTCTGAAGGCTGTCTACATGAATTCTTGTGTCCCTTGCAGACCTAAAATTCTTTCACTGTGTGATACATTTTGAAAGGGAAGAAGCTGACAGAGAGCCCTTTGAGTCAGGTGTTAGTTCAGGGACCATCATGTGTGTGACTCGTTCAAAGTCTCAGGCCGGTGTATGAACAGAGTCCAGATATGGGAACCTAAGGCTTCAGAATCTCACCTGAGGTCCTTTCTATTCTGTTGTGCATATTTTCTCCTCTCTTAAGACATCGTTTCTTATGGAAGGAAGGATTCTTGGCAATGAGACCCTAGGACCACTCAGAGACTGGTGTCATGTGACAGAACCAGGCCAACATCTAGTGGGTTTGGTTTACTGTGTCATCACCTCCTCCTTCTGAGGGCTGAGGACTCAGACAGCTGTCCAGTACCTCCGCCTCCTCTGATCAAGTCCTTTTCTCAAAACCATTTCAGTGGATGGGCAAGCAGTGCAGGTTTGTGGATTTTGAATTTCTCAGGCTGCAGAGGCTCCAGGGCAGGGACTCGTGGACATGAAGCGGGACACAGAGCCCTGGAAAGGGGGTGGGGAGGGGAGGTAAAGGAGAGAGGGAAGGAAGTCCCTAACTCTCAGAGGCAACCACATATTTATAATTATTGGAAACCTGGAACATGTCCTTAAAACAGAAAAGGGGGGAGGTGAGACAAAGTCCAAGTCAGTGGCTCTCATTTCTGGCAGAGTTTCACAGCCCATATCCCTTAGGTCTGCGGCTGGGGTCCACTGCATCAGAATCTCCGGGGGGGTGGGCGCAGTGGGGATTTAAAAAAGTGCCCCAGGTGTTGCTAATGTGCAGCCACAGGTAAGATCCGCTAATCCACGTTATGTGACAGCACAAAAAGAAAAAGACAATTTTATGTGTATATTAACTGCACCGAGTCAGGGAAAGACTTATCACCATCTAAACATCTCTGTGTCTACCCGCCGAAACTGTCCTGCAAAGACCGGGCTGCCCGGCTTCTCATGTTGTGCCACCTGCACAAGAAACAGAAGCATCCAACACCTGCCCAGAAATCCTTGGAGGGAAGGAAATAAGGAAGAAGTGCACCTAAACTGTATTATATCTTTCCAACGATCAGGAGAAAAGCATTCCTAACTTTTTTCCACAAGAAATTACGTATCGAGTGCTGATGGCAGGCTCAGTGCTGGCAAGAAAGACATTTTTAAAAAGTTAATAGAAAGTGAGGTTCCTGTCCTAGCTTTGCTCCAGGCTCCGTCCGTGCAGTTGTGCTCTAAAAGCCACTGAGCTGGTGGTGGCGGAGAGGAGCTTCTGGACTCTGTTGATCAAGATTGCTGCCTTGGTGCAACGCCGTGCCCCACCTACTAAGTGCTTGAAGCAGGCTGAGTAGACAGTTCCCCACTACGCACACAGTAATACAATACACTGAATGATACCTCCATGGAGTTAAATAAATATCAGCCATACCCTGAAGAAATCAGATTAAGCCTAATAAGAATCAGCTGGTAGGTCTTCCCTAGTTCCCCTATCCTATTTTCTGTTTGCTTGTTTTTCCTGGACACCTGTAATCACAGCACATTTTCATCAAAAAGATGAATAAAGGGCCCTAGCTGGGTAGTTTAGTGGGTTGGAGCATCTCTCTCCTGCCCTGACATGCCAGGGCTGAGGGTTCAATCCTTGGTCAGGGTACATTCAAGAAGCAACCAATGAATGCATAAATAAGCAGAATAACAAATCGATGTCTCTCTCTCTCAAATCAATAAAAATTAAACAATAAAATGTTAAAGGATGACAAAATAAAAAAGCGAGGCACACACATAATGCATTACCTCTTATGTTTTCCCGAAGGTCAACCCATCATAATGCAGATTTAGAAAGAAAAATCAATAAGAAGGTTTTACCCTATATAATCCATCCCCTGCATAGCTTCCTGCTGCTTCAAAACCAAAATTGTTATTCCCGGGAGAATCTCTAATAAAACACACTTTATCCTCTCCGGGGTGGGGAAGGGCTTAAACAGGGGCAGGGGGCTCTGCAGACACTTCAGTGCAGGGCTGGCTGCAGACCTGCCCCTTATTCTCTCTACTCACAACTCCTCATTTTTCTTCCTTCTGGCCTTCCTTGTAATTCTCCTGGGCTGGGAATGCCCAGTGCTGTATGCCCTATTTCTGGAAAGATGAAAGATACAGCTGCTTGATTTTTCTCTAACATTCCAAATGTTTCAAGTTACAACCTGAATTTTGAACAAAAAGAAACCTTTGAAAACAGCTTCAGTCACTTCCCATGTTTGCAAATAGATGTCCAGTTACCAGACTCAAATATTTGTTTTATCTTAAACAATTAAAGATCGTTAATTTATTGATTTATTCTGCAGACATTCGCTGATGACTCCTTGGGCCTGGTACTATCAGGGAGGAAAGAAAGGTATGCATACAGGGGATTATAACAACCAGCATGGTAAATAAGTGGTGTGTAGATCTAATCATTTAGAAAAATCATTGGTAGACTGATATTAAGCATCACTGATACTACTTTTGCTTTTAAAACTCAGTTTGATTTGGTGATAGAATACCCTATCAATTCAGGTAGCAACAGGAGCACATAGCCCTGACATTCTTCTTTCTATTCCATTTAATTAAGTCAACATCAATTAGTAGTCACTTCAATTTGTCCTTTGTGATAAGGTTTCTTCCACTTGACCTTTCATAACTAAGTACTTTTGTGGAGAAGAGATGGGAAACAATTTGCATCTCTTGCTTGGTTATCTTCCCAGGACTCCGGTGGGGCTGGGGGGAGATACAGGAATGTCAGAACACAGAACAGGTTCACCCCAGCCACTAGGCCCACTTATTTCCTCCCTGTCCCCCTTTCCTCCTCATTGCCATCGGGGCCCTGTGGATGACCACCATACGGATCCCCCAGCTCCATATGGCTCCATCTCCCTAAAAGGGGCGCTCAAGAACATAAAAACATGGCTGTATACTTTTATTGCAGCCCCTTTTCATTTTCCTCCATCTGTCCTCCATATGTTTATGTGACTCTTTCAGGCCCTTGCACACACAGGCCTTTTATAATGAAGACTGTGGGCCTGACCAAAATAAAGGACTAGGCTTCACCTCTGTCAGAGAAAAGGGGCCTCGATTACTCTAAATCTGTGATTCATTCAGTATTCAAACTACAACAAACTCATAAATAGTTCTCTTCAATTTGTATACAAAATGCATTTTATTTCATATTTATGACATTTAAAAAAAATTTATCAACAGAAACCACATGGTGGCTTTTCTGTTGAATTTTCTCCAAAGCATTGTGCATAGTTTTGAAGAATTGCCTGTGACTTCCACTGAGGCATCTCTATTATATACACATCCATCTCAAGTTGACTTTCTTATTTCCATAAAATTCTCCATTGGTTGGAAAGAAAGTTGTTGCTATTTTTTCCCTCAAGTCTCTGTGCAACAATCTGAAGTGTGTCCTCCTCAAACTCTAAGAAAGTGAGCAGGGCTGAGGACAGGCTGACTCCCACGAGTGTCTTCCTGTCCTGCTTAGGTTAACCCACTGTGTCCTAGACCTCTTTGCTTTGCTGACCATGTGGCTAAAGTGACATATCTGATCTCAGTATTGGTATAGTTGATGGAAAGTGGAATTACAGCCATCAGACACCACGCACAACACCATTTCCCAACAGGAGGCAACTCCTGGCATTGGCAACTGTAATTGGGGTGATTGCTCATTCCAAGTGTCCAAAAGGGGAACCTGTCAGTGGGCAGCTAGGCCATCCTTCACAAGAAACTAATGACAATGAGAAAGGAAGAAAACAGAAATCAAGTTAGGCCTAGTATTGGCTTTAATATCCCTACTCTTACCAGTATCACTGAGACACAAAGTCTCATGTTAAATAGGTGCTATTAAGAAGAAAGCATTCAATCCCCTAAAACCTCTACCCATGTTTAAAGGTGTCCTCTTCCTGGCAGGTAATTTGCCAGTATCCTGGACCAAACCACCTGTGTAAAGCAGTCTGGTGATCAGTACATGGAAAATTATGGCCTGTTCCATGATGATTATCTCTGATGAAGCAGAACAAGGGAACAGTGCTCCAATGCACAAAATACTAATTGGTGGGCATATAAAAACAACTCAGCAAGTGTCACAAGAATATATTTTTCTTTTAGTTTTTTTTACAAAGGGCAATTATTTATTCCCACCCCACCAACATACTTATGCAAAATGAAGTACTTATTTGAATTATGAGATCAAACATAGTATCACTGTAGGATACCTGATTGGGTCATTTTTGCCTTTTTCCTCCAACTTAGATATTTCACACACCTTTGTTTCTCCTTATAATGCAACACAGAGCCAGGCATCAATTAGGTTCAGACAGACCTTCCGGGACCCAAGGAAATTCTTGCTCCTACCTAAGCTGTCATTTCACAATCCTTCTTACGCAAGAAAAACCCAAGGAGTTACTCTGTACTAAAACAACTGAAAAATGCCTTTTCTGATGCAGCCAATACATTACTGCAAAGTATGAGCATCGCAGGAGCTCTGGTGGCAGCAAAAAGTACATTTTAGTCAGGGGTTTAAGTTACAGAATTCAGGCTCTAGCCAGAGGCCTATTCATTGGAATAATTGCTCCAGGCTGGAACAAATTATAACATCTGGTTAGGAGAAACAAGTACTCACCCTTCTGTGGAAGAGTGTGGGTAGGCCATTCTGTAAATGCAATAGCAGTGTTACCAAAGTGCAAGGGTGGAAAAGAGACACAAGTATTTTGCTCCCAGATTAAATAGACAAGACAAGAAGTCTGATCAGTAAGACTTTAATGGATTATAATTTCTGGTCTGAGAGGCTATGCATACCATATTCTGCACAGCAGGGCATGCTCTGAGCAGTTTGCAAAGCACTTGGGAAAAGGCAAAAGTTGCTAAGCTTACAGTTGCTGGGCACTTGTATTAATCGTTGACATTTCCACGGGAGGCTATTCCCCCCAGCTCAGTGCCCCCCACTGGCCAGGTGAATGCTTGCGAATGCCTGGCATTTCTTCCCATCATTGAACACGGGCTATTGGCTGCTGGCCTCTTGCCAACCGCCTTTAGGTAAGATCAAGTAAAAATTGCCAAAGGAACAAGAACATATGCCTTCATATCATTTTCTCTGTACAGCTACTTCCCAGGCAGCTGCTTGGACCTACCTGTGTCCACTTGCAGGATCTGGACAAAACAGCGGGGCCACAGCGGGAGGCGCAGAGCCCTGGCCGTGTTAGCCCACCCTGGGTCGGGAATGCCCGAGCCTTGCCCCTAAGGACACCGACAAGGGCAGCCCCCACCGAGTCTGGAAGCGGGGGACACCCCCGTCTTACCTGTTTCTTTGTCCTGGACTTCTTCCAGGTGCAAGTCATTCAAAAGATGCTCCAAGATCTTCTCCGGGGTCCCGGACACGACCACGTATCTGTCAGAGAGCAGGGAGTCCACTGAGTCATCCTCGGTGGAAGACTGTGAGCGGCTGCTCCACTCATCGTCCTCGTCCTCCTCGTCAATGTATTTGAAATAAGGCACATCGAAGGTGGGCAGGGGCAGCGCTCGGTCTGAGAGCGCCGCGGAGCCCTTCCGCTCTAAATGGGGGTCGAGGACCCTCAGCCGGGAGCTGCCCATTGTGCCGGGCTACTAACAAAGGCATCCCCTAACCGCTGAAGATCCGGCCATCTCGGTCCTTCGGCGGAGCACCGAGTCCATCTGGCCGCGGAGAGCTCTGCAGCCGGCTGGAACGCGGGAGAGGCGGGAGGAGCGGGAGGAGCGGGAGGCAGAGCCGCGAGCCGGGCGGGGAGGGCGGGGAGCCGCCGGGGACACTCACCTCCCGTCGCCGTCCGCGCTCCCGCCCGCGGGGGCGGGGCCCCGGCGCCGCACTTTCCTCAGCACCAGCACGCTGCGCTCCTGCTCCCGGACGGTCGTCACTTCGTCCGCCTGCTGGGGCTGGGGGTGGGGGGAGGAAAATGGGGAGTGATGATGAAAAAGCAAAAGAAAAGGAAAGGAACGAAGTACAGCTGTATTTTGCATTTCTTGAGCTGCTTTGCACCATCACTTAAAGATTCGGAATAAATGAGCGGTCTGGTCAAGAATTTCTCCTCTTGGGCCAGGCTTAACTTTTAAAGACACATAAAGCGTGAAGGGGACATAAATACTTTAAAGCAAATGGGAAACATAAAGCGGGGATCGGACTCAGGCCGTTCATTTTTAAAGCTACCTGAGTGATATGAATTAAGGAATCCAAAGCTCAAAGTTGCAAAAAAACTCAACGTGCTAACTGCATGTGTAATTCTCTTTTACCTGGTTAGGGCTTATTAAACAATCACTCTTAAAATGGGAAGGGGATTTATAACATCACTCAAACACGAAAACAATGAACGAGCCACGTTAATTGTGGTAGATCCATACTGCATTTGTTTGCATCACAACTTGGCTTTAAAAGATGAGCCCAAAACTACCCATTCTACCATTCCGTTCTTTTGTTCCCCGGACTTGAGATGGCCTTCCAATGCATCATGCACCTATTTTGCTAGAGTACAAGCAAAAATGGATCTTGAGTAAGAATGTCATGGTGGCTGAAATTCGGATGTCACGGGTGAGTGCACTGACTTGCTCAGTCCCTTTGAAAAGGGGAGAAGGTTGACCAATCGCTCATTTCTGCACACACAGCTGCGGCAGCTGGGGTGGCCGGTTGACCTGGCTGTGTGAGCCCGGCCCGCTGCTGACCCAGCAATGTGCAGCCAGCCCCTGAGTGATGAACTCTCCCAAAGTTGGGTGAGACTCCCCTGCCAGCCACACCCAGCAAGTGTAAGCTAGCTGGCGAGGTGGGGCGGGGTGGGGTGGGGGACTTTAAATTGCAGGTAAAAAACTCTAGCTTCTGTATATTTGAGGATTTGAGCAACAGATTAAAGCAAGAAAAGTTAATAGTGAGTAGGCTTCATGTCAAAAATGATGCCACTTCTTTAAAAAGGGAAACACGTCCCAGGGTTCCTAGCATGTTTCTGCTACTGGCAGAGAATCCCACCTTATAATTAACTTCAAACATAAAGAATATTTTTTCCCCTGTATGATAAAAGGTACTAGGTGTGTTCTGCCTCATTATTAATCAGTTCCACAGATCTACCAGGGATGCCAATGTGTTTTATTCACCCTTCATTAAAAAAAGAAAGAGACTGATCTCATTATAATTGCCAATCACATCAGTGATAAAATTATGATTTCAATTCCTAGGATCCTGACTCCTAAGAAAATGTAGCAACCTAGTCATTTGAGTCCTCTAGGCTCTCTGGTCATTCTAAACAGAAGTATAATTTTACGATGATTCTTTTTAACTTTTAGTGGCAAATAATTTTACTATGTAAAATAGATACATTACATTTCAGTAAGGTCAGACATGCAATTCCTGTGGTAATTAATGTTGGCTAGTCATTGTTAAACTCCCCAAGGATGGCGGTGTGACTGTAACGTGACCACCAATGTGTAATTGCTATCTTTCATTTCTCCAAAGGGGTTCTTTTGTTATCCACATGAAATCAGGTGGCTAGAGAGGGGGCACGTAATTGACCCCCCCCCAAAAAAAGGCATAGAATATGGATCTGGGATACTGAGACATACAGAAACAAAAGATTCAGTAAACAGTGGATTTGAAAGGACAAAAATCTTCCCCTGGTTTTCCTCTTCTTGTAAGCCAATATTCATTTTAGATGAGCCCACTGTCACTCTGAAGTACATTTCCCATTCTACATGCACGTGATATATGACATTATTAACTTCCTTGGGCCATGCACACATGTATGGATGGGAGGGGCTTTGCCAATGCCTGGGGAACTAATATCTATCACAGGGCTGTGCACAGAGCAGCCGTACTCCACTGGGCTGGGAAGAGCTGAATCATACTGATGTACTATAGTGGCATCTAATGACATAGTCGTGGTTTCCATTTTGAAAATGTGTTTGAAAAGAAGAGAAAAAGGCAGGAAAATCAATGTATAAAAAGGGAAGTGTAAGTTATCTAAAATTGCCGTGAAAACATAATACCTCTCTGTATTATATCTGTCTCTAAAGAAGAAGGTGAAATGAATATCTCCTGACACCTGCATCCTTTCCCACTTTCTCCTCCTAAAAAAGAAAATGCCCTGGTTGGGATTCTGGGCATGAGACTTTATTCTAGTGCTTGCTTGGTTAAGAATAAAAAGTAGAGAACTAATGACAAAAAAATATATTCAATGACAAATAGCTCATAGAATGCAAGCAAAGCATCAACACACTTAATTTACTGTCATCAATTCAACACACAGGCACTGTACTGGTCACCAAGTGGCATGCAGACAAGTAAGACGAGTACCCTGCCCTTAAATGACAAGTTAACAGGTTTCCCAACAACGTAAGTTTAACTTGGTGAGCAGTCCAAGAGGAAGCCACATGCAAGAGACAATGCCAAGCTGCAACCCATGGGATTTGATGGTGACAGAGGATAGGATGCCATTAAAGGGGTCAAAAATGTATAGAGAACTGGTTCTGGTGAGAGTGATGAATCTAGTTGCAGACAGCTGGTGTTTTAGGAGTGAAAACATAACACATCATGCTGTTGATGTTTAGCAGGCAGTTAGAAATGAAGAAGTAGGCCCCTGGATAAAGGTCAAGGACAGACAAATTTGTGAATTATTCAACTTGGGGAATGGATGTGATTGTTAGGAGGGAACAGAAGAGAAGGGGAACTATGAAGATGAGGGTAAAGAACGAAAAGACACAGAAGGCCTGGGGAAGAGGTGGGGAATCAGGGTCATGGAGGAGACCTACAGACAGAAATTATGAAAAAGTAAAATCAAGATGAGTCAGGAGGACTGGCTGTAGTGGGGTCTGTCTCAGGAGATCCCAAGAAAAAGCTTGTCTGATGCTGTCAAGTTCACAAAGATGCTAAGTGTGAGACAAAGTGAGAAGACCACTCGAGGTCCAATGGTGGGAGGAGTAGTGTGAAGGTATGAATAAATGGGGCAGAAGCGAACAGATAGGAGACCCCATCCAGGAATGTTATCATGGCAGGAAGGACTGAGGCTGAAGAGTCTCTGGCTGGGGAAGGCAGGGAGGTGAGTGTGGCAGTGGGAGGACAGGACAGGATCAGTGCACAGCTGACAGAGGGCTGATGCTAGAAAGGGACAGAGATTTCCTCCTTTCAGAGAGGATCACGAGAAAGGATGAGTGAAGATTTAGAAAAAATGAAAGCAAAGATAGTAAGGAGGCTGAGGTAGGTCCTAGGAGATGGTCCTAGTACAGTGGGAACTGAAACCATCTGATGGAGCTTTATGGGGAGGTTGGAGGCCTAATGGGATTATTGGAAAAATGCGTTCAGGGGACAAAGCAGGCAATAAACAAGTTAGGGGGAAAAAGGACTGCCAGGCACTTGGTGGACTGCTAGGGGCAGAAAGCACACGCTTGTGGTTTTATGTCTTTCTGCTTAAGTGCTCAGACCTCAGAGGGGAACGGTGAACAATAGCACCCACCCAGGAGAAGAGACATGCAACAATAGGAGGTGACCTGGGGAGGGACTCTGGGCAGCTGTCAGCATACCAGGAGGACACGCCTCACCATGCCATGTCTGTCTGGTTAGGGGAAGGAGAAGGCCAAGAAAGGAACTGCTAAACTGGGAAGCATGGAGGGGCTGATGACAGTCCCCCCAGGAGCGAAGGGGGAAGTCAGGTGGTAGAGGAGGAAGCCAGTGGGGGCTTTGTTCATAGAGGTGAATATGTATCTGAAGTCGAGCAGTTTGAAATGGTGAAGACTGAGAAAGAGAAAGCAGCCACTGGTATTTGGGAGCTGGCCTCACATGCAAAGCTGGGCCTGGGTATTCTGCTGAAGAACATCTATTATTTCATGGAAAATCAGCATCAGACAAGGCCACTCTGTGACTGAGAGGGAATGAAACAAAAACACTAACACCCTAATTGTATCAGAATACTGACAAAATACAAACACTGGCCAACACAGAAAATACCAAGAAGCCCAGGTACGGGGGTGACTGCAACGTCTTTCCCACTTAGCTTCAGCTTCTGCCTTCTCTGTAGGTGAGACCTAAGATATCCCGTCCTAGTTACCCCATTTATTGACAGCATCTAATCCAGAACAAAGCCTTCCTCTTTAACATCCCCAACATGCACACACACACACACACACACACACACTCATCACCTAACGCAAAGCCAAGTCCTGTAAGTCCTTTCTCATCACCGTCTTACACCGAGCTGCCCACAGTTCCCCGAGGTATGAGGTCTCCATCACTGCACCACGCAACATGCCCAGCATGTCAACTAGTTGTGCTCCTGGGGGTCTCCAGCTAGAGGACATCGGCAAGAGGTGTTAGATGCTGCCCTGCCCTTGGCCGGGAGTGGTGCAGGAGTGGGGGTTATTGCAGTCAAGGATAAAGTTAAGAATAAAAAGTATTCCCTTGTCAGGATGATGAAAAAGTCATACACAGGAATGTTCCAGAAAGTGATTGCAGGGCACAGGGCTCAGAAAATGGTTACTAAAGCCACTGAGGAAAGTGGGGGAGCACCGTGGGGGGAGAGGAAAGAAGACCTGAGCAAGGGACACAGACCTCAGGAGCGAAGGAACGTCGGGTAGGTACATCAATGACACGGAAGGAGGGGCGGGGAATGGGGTATGTTCCGAGGGCCCCCTACCACTTCATGCCTTTGCTATGGTGCTCAGCTGCGGTAGGAATATGGCAGGGAGACATCTCCCTTTGCCCCCAAGCAGCCTTTGGCCACCAGATCTGCAAAAACCAGTTCCATTCCCTGCTCTCATAAAGGAATGGTGGGGAAAACAAGAAACTCCAAAAGTAAATGGGTGTCCTCCACTGAAAGAGGGGGAGGAGGGCTGGCAAGAGGAGAAGAATCCACAGTGCTTTGAACAGAGCCCACCAGGAGTCTGAAAACAGAGGAAGGCTTGCAAGTGTTTCCTGCCCCTCCTCTCTGCCCCATTCTTTAGGGGAGTAACTCTGATTTATTTTCTTTTTATGGCAATGCTGCTATGCTGTCTGTGAATTCTGAATGAAGACTAGAACCAGTACCTTTGAGTTACTTTAGATTAACTTCCATGATCATGATCAGCTTTTGTGCTTTGAAATCAAAACTTTTCTTTCATTTATTCATATAAAGCACATACTTAAGATGAAAATACCTATAGAGTAATAAAAATATATATATATTTTTTAAGGTAAAAAACTGATGTTCCCAGTTTAGCAGATCTTAACTTGTACTGTCTGAACCTGTATTTATATTTTCACCGAGCAAGAAAAAGTGATCACACAGGGATTTCTCAGGCCTGTGGGAATGCCACAACCACTTGCTTGATTTTCCATTAGCCGATATAATGGAAAATTCCTCCCCCAAGTCCTCACTTAAAGCAGCCACTGGCATTCTCCAAGGCATCATGTCCCTGCAGATCTCTGGGCAGAAATTCTTACAAGAGTGCTTAACTCCCTGGCTGGTGGTTCAGTAGATTGGAACCGGCCTGAGAAGCCAAATGTCACTGGTTCGATCCCCAGTCAGGGCACATAACCAGGTTGCAAGTCAGGTCTCTAGCTGAAGGCAGGTGAAAGGCAACCATGCATTGATGTTTCTCTGACTTTCTTCCTCCCTCCCTCTTTTTCTCTCTAAAAATAATGAATAAAAAATATATTTTTTAATGTTTTTTTAAAAAAAGAATGCTTAACTAGGGGTTCATGGAGGGCTTTAGGGACTTAGAGAACCTTCTAAAAGTATATAAATTTTTTAGGTATAGGCACATTTTTCTAGGCAGAGTCCAGAGTTCTAAGTCTCACTGAATCTATGAACCCCAGAAGATACAAAGCGTTCCATGCATGGTGCTACTCATATTTATCACCTCATCTTCTTTGACAAGTCTCCTGCCACTAACTCCCTCTATCCAGATGAGATACCCAGAGACCCTGTCACAACACCCATCACATCGACCTCTAATTATCAGCTCCTGCTGACAGATGACATCTTGAGGGCAGGGACCGTGACCTCTATTTCTCATCCTAACACAGAGAGGCCTGGCACGTGATAAATGTTTATTGAACGTGCAAATTAATAAGCAAGCAAGACAGTAAGTGACTTACCTTTAAAACAAAGAATTCTATCTCCCGTGGCTCAAAGGTCAGTCTTACTCGGAGCCATCCTTTACCCTGCCCCTTAGTCACTTTTCCATTAAAAAGCTGATCACATGAGATAACTGAGTTTTGAACTTGAGTGTTATAATTATTCCAGCTGTCAGAATTTTACCAAACTAAACTCCCACGCAATGCACATATACAAGGCCATGTAACTAACACAACACTAAAAAGTCATTCACTAAATGGTATTGTCCCTCAGTCTAGGGCACATGAAAAAAAGGGAGTGGGCACAAATAGGTCAAATGATGGTCCAAACAATGAACTGGGCAATATGTGCACTTTTTGTCTTCTAATCTCCCCTTCCTGCTCCATTGGGCCCCAACCAGGATCCTCGACATTTCTTGTGTGGCCCTAGGCAGGAGCAGGGATCCTTTCAGATAGAGAACACAGAGAGCCACCTAGCTTGATGCCAAGGTCATACAAGCAGCACAAGGCACAATACTGTTCTCCCTCAAGTTTGTCAACACAGTAACTCAAGATGTCACTGTATTCATAGGAAGGCATTTGCTACGGGCTAAATGTTTGTGTTTCCCATACAAAATCTTCTATGTTGAAACACCACCCCCAGTGTAATGGTGTCTGGGGGTGAGGCCTTTGGGAGATAATTAGGTCCTAAGGGTGAAGACCTCATGAATGGGATTAGTGCCCTTACAAAAGAGGCTCCAGGAAGATGCCTCACCTCTTCTGCCACGTGAGGACATGGTGAAATGATGGCCATCTATGACCCAGAAAGTAGGATCTCATTAGACACTGAATCTGCCAGCACCTTCGTCTCACAGCTTCCAGAACTATGAATAATAAACTCCTATTGTATACAAGTATAAGTAACCTAGCCTGTGGTCTTTTGTTACAGCTGCTCTAGCAGACTAAGACAGCATTTATAGCCAATAGCTTGTCCTGACTCTCTACATATCATAACCTTCTTGGTCAAATATATTCTTTTATTACTCATCCCTCAAAGTTCATTCAAGAATCGCCTCCTGCAGGAAAGTACCCACCCCCCATGCCTGGCGCTGCCAGTCTGATTTCAGTGGCCCTTCCCTGCAGCCTCCCAGCAGCACACAAGTCCTGCCAGGCAGACACACTTTTTTTTTTTTTTTTTTCTGTCTCCCTTTTAAAGCAGAAGCTCACTTTTGGGCAGGCACCATACTGCCTGCAATTCTGAATTCCCAACAAATAGCCAGGTCATGCCACTTCACTGATACCAAAAGAACATTAACTGAAGGAATTAACAAGTGAGCAAAAAGATAAGCGGATAAATGTGCAGTTTCGAGTGAAGGTTTAAAGAATAACATCTTAAATCTCAAAGAATACATTCTGATGGTGTTGATACATGGGACATTTTGCTGAGAGGTGCCCTTCCAAAGAAAGAGTCATCAAACCACTCTGCTGATATATGACACTGGTCTGCCCTGTTCTGAATCTTGATCATCAACTTAGATGAGGCACTCAAACAGATATGGGTAAACTCAACACAGGAGTTGACATGGCCATCAAAATGTACAATGATAAAGGTAGGCAAGGGGTTACCTATCAAATCAAAATGCCCTGCACTAACTCAGGATCTTGGCCTGAGGGCAGTTGATGTGGAAATCAATGTGAGGCAGTCCCAGGGCTTGGCCAATATCTAAGGGAATACATGATACATAGTTTGTGAAATATAAAATGTCATGCAATTATTAGTTACTGGACCATGAGGAGCTAATAAAACTTGATCTCGTAGTGGTAGCGCTAACCACAGAACTAAGAAGACAGCATTGCTACATGCAACAGACCCACTGGGAATAGACAATAAGAGAGCAACAAAGCTGTGACTAGACAGATAAATCTATGACAATGACAAACACTTATTAAAGGTTTCCCACTTATCAGCCAAAGCTAAGAACTGAACACCTGTTATCTTACCTAATCACTGCAACAATCCTCTGAGGAAAGTACTGTTAAAACCCTCATTTTGAAAACTTGGCCAAGAAAGACCACATAGTAAGGACATCGTAAAGGTGAAGCTGAACCCAGACAAAGGTCAACAACCGAGCACTTAACCAGAACCACAGGTGTCCCCTAATGATGGTCATTAAAGACTAGATCAGAGGCGACTTGGTTTACCTGGTGCTGAAGGCCAAAGCAGGCTGATCCGCTTGGTGGGTTAGGTAACAGGTGTGGCTAAGTCACGGTGAGGCTCAGAACTAGGGGGGGAGCCAGTTGTTAGTTCTAGGTGGCTATCTCATTTGGGAAAGCTATCAAGGGACTGAATTCCAAGAGAAGAAGAGGATAGACAAGGGCTGAGCCTGGTATCAGGATCACAGCTAAGCCACCTCAGACCAGGGCAGAGCTTAAGACCCACCAAGGGAAAATGCAGTGCTGACAAGACCAGAATGAGGTGGGACAGGGATCTAAGGCTTCTGTGGGCACCTGTTTCCACATAACTTGGGAACCTGGAGACGGGCAGGTTATGGGTGGTGGGGCTTCCAGTACATAAGAAGCCTTGGGCCTGATGGGATCAAGTGCTGGGCAGACACTAAATTGTACACTTGGAAATAGTTAATTTTATGCTATGTAAGTTTTACCTAAAACAATAACTGGGCTGTGACTAGCCTGTGGGCATAGGGGTTTGCTGACGGGATACTTGGGCCCCTGCACCAAGGAGCTACAAGGAGGTCTGAGAATATGCCCTGTGAGGTACACTCCAGGGAGCTGGAATGCCTGAGAAAGGAAAGATAGGGAGGGTGACACCATACCAGGTGACTTCCGTTCTCTGAAGCGCCCTGCCTTATGGGAAAGGCAGCCATAGGGTTACTCATGATGTTCTCCAAAGGCGACCTTCCATTAACAGATGGCTAAAGGAGGAAGACGATGGCTTAATTTAAGGAGTAGTGACCGCAGAGGAGGATGAGCCTGTCAGGACCACAGAACAAGGGAAGATAGCTCTTGAGTGGACAGGGCTGGACAAGATGAGCTGGGCAGCTTTTCCAACACTATGATTCTACAAAGTTCAATTGTCCTGACCTACTTTTCTCACAGAAGTTCAAACTCTTGACTCTCCTAAAGAGCAAAGATGCCCATGAGTTAGCAGTTAGGTATCTCCTCTCATCTTGTGCTATGGAAATGCACATGAGGCTTAGCAAACCAGACCTCCAGGACCCGCATCTGTTCTGTGCTGTGAATGTGGGTACAGTGGAACTGAAGCGATTATCTGAAAAAAATCTCTCGGGCCAAAACCAAGTTTGCCTGAGAACAGCCTTCACAAAATTCGCTGACAAGGTTTCTCATGATTCTTTGTTCTCATGGAAAAAGAGTAAACAGATTTAAAATAAAAAGGTAAACAAACAAACAAACAAAAAACGATTGCTGGCAAGATGCAGCTGATTGGGGGAGTGTCCAAAGAGAAAGACAAGCAGATGCGTGTGAAGGTGAGAGGCGCTTAGATTTACTGGGCTGCAAAACCTGGGCCTGACAAACACATCTTTGTACAGGCGGCTCTGGCAGAAACAGTCTTTAAATAATGATAATTGGTTCCTTTTCAAAATCCCACACACATTAAGATGAATAACTCAAGTTAAAGCCTAAATGGGACTGAGAGGATTCATCATCCTAAAAGTTACCAAACCCAAAGCCTGACTTCTGTAGCTGTGAAAGCCAACAGAAAGTTGTCACAGAAGAGGAACCACGTACCACCAAAAAATGGCAAACGTGATGGGCTAGGAAGGTCTAATGGCTAGAGGAGAAATGTGTTTATTAAATCTTAGTGCCTCTAATGATTATCTTGTGAGACAAATTGTGTAAGAACCCTTTGGTTAGGACAAGCCTAGGAATGTCATCCTGAGGCTAACTTCCTCTCTAGTAAACCTATTGCAGAAGACAGCAGAGCGATGAGGCCAACTGTAAAATCTTGGACTATAAAGTCTACCTTTGCATTTGAAGTATATTTTAATATGCTTTATTAACGGATCATTCTGGCAAGAAAAAGAGGCATACTTAGCTAGGCTTCTGAACGTGTTTCATAAAGGGACTACTTACAGAAGCATAGGTGGGTGTGAGGAAATTAAGCCTCCCAAAATGGCGAGATAGCCATCAACCCGCAAAGAGGAGTGAGAGAAGGTAAGAGGAACTACTGGGTCCCACTGGGAGCCACAGCGGAGAGAGAATGAGAGGCTCCCGAGGGCAGCGGAAGAGGTGTGCGGTCCTAGCCAGGACCTCAGAAGGAAACAGGCGGGTAGGAAGAAACACCCTGACTCATCTGTCTCCTACTTGCTCCTCTCCTGTGACATTTCCCAAAGGCCAAGAGATCATGGGTGACAGAGTCTGCAGGGGTCAGGACTCACTGTCTGCAGCACAGAGCAAGGCTAGAAGGAAGGAGGGGATGAGCCAACACACCTGACCTTTCTGTTTCCAGACAAGCATGTGTCAGCTTATGAACTCGCATGCCTTTCCCCAACATAGGTCACGCTGTCCATCATCTTGATGCCAGGAAAACGACTCACACTCCCATAGCTTGGAGTAGGGCATGTGAGCATTTCCCTACATGACTCAATCTAATGTTTGCATAGGTGTTATTGTCTGGACACTTATCTAATACCGACATCAGTTTACTGCAATTCACATCCTACTATTTGCTTCATAATCGACACTCCCCATGGCCCCCTTGAGATCTGTTATTGAATTACACAGGAGTTATTGTTTTGTTGTTGTTGTTTTTAATCATAAAAGCTTAAATGGTATTAAATCTGTCCCAGCAACTCCTCCAGCTCCAGCATAAAAGTTCCTGGTTGATTCAGATTTGGTGACAGGGTGGAGAAGAAAAGAGAGTTGAGAAGTGGCAGGACACATTCCTCTCTGACATTAGCTGGGTGAAAACAGGGGTTTGACCTGTTTGTTCTCTGTGCTATCCTCCCATCCAGAACAACAGTGCCTATGAAAGGAATGAATGGCCTGGTGCCTGATGGATGAGAAGACAGATACTATGTATATATATCAGAAAGGCCCAAGATCAAGGACAAGTTGGCAAAGGCCAGGAGGCAGAGGGTTAGCCACAGAGGGCCATGGCCCAGAGAACAAGCTAGGGCAGGAAGGAAAACTGCAAGCTAGAAATGTGCAGTGCAGAGGCCAAGATCTGGGCCACCTGTGGCTAGGAACCAACACTCCTAAGTCAGACATAGGTGAAGAGCCTGATGAACAAGCACAGGTCCCCCATAGTAGAAGCAGAGCTTGATCCCGACTCGGGTTTTTGCAGCCACTGCTCATCCGGGGAGAGCCCTGTCCTCAGAGAAAGGCTGGGTTCCCAGTTGCAGAGGAGGCCTCCAACTGCACTGAGAGGACAAGGGTTTGCCTTGTCCAGGATAAAATGCTACCAAACATTTAATAGCTGTGTTCCAGGGGAAATGCACTCCTAAAACCCTAGAGATATTTGGAACATGAGGCCATTATACTCCTCAGAGTATTTTGAGACACTAAAAAAAGCTATGTATGCAAAAGGCCTAGCACGGTCTTACCCTAACTGCCCTTCAAATACCAATGACTAGATAATATAGTTTATCAGTACACACACCCAACTCATCAAGCTCCCTTTTACCAGACCCCACACAAGTGTGTGGTCCATTTCTACTTCCTGGGTAATGACCAATGTGTAGTATAAAAATTAAATGCACATGATGACAGGCCTTAATGGTTCTTATGACCTGAGGCAAATTAAACTGATAGCCACACCAAAGTGAAGATGGACCTGAGTGGGTTCAAATCCTAGACTCGCCACTAACTAGCTGGGTGACCTCAGCTGCATTGTTCAAGCGCTCTGAGCATCAGTGTCCTTGCCTGTGAATTGGGATAATGCCTACCTCATTGACCCAATATGAATGCTGGACACATAGAAAGCCCTCCAGAAATGGATGCAGGAAAACACACAAACTCTATAGCAATGGTGTGACATCCAAGTATGTTAACACTGAAATGTTACAAAACTGGATTTGTATCAGAGCTGTGGTACAATTTTGCTCATGTGTATGTGTGTGTAAACATCATCCACATGGAAAGAAACACATAAATAATACCATCACATTTTTTCAGCTGTACTGAAAACTGCCTTCTATGGACCTGCATGCACCACTGAGCCAGCAGCCACCACGGGTTCACTGCAAAGCTCACAGGGCATGGAGGGAAGCAGGCTAGAAGCCCTCTGCCAGAGGACTGCCTGGAAGTAGATCATTTTTGGGGGGTGGGGTGGGGAGCAGGATTGTTTCTTACACTCACCTTAACCCTTTTGTATTGTCTCACTCACCAAGAAGCCATGCACTTCTGGAGGCCGAAGTCTCAAAGGGAGAAGATGAGTCTAACTCATACATTTTTTTAAAAAAGATTTTATTTATTATTTTTAGAGAAAGGGGAAGGGAGAGAGGCAGAGAGCAAGAGAGACATCAATGTATGGTTGCCTTTCACCTGCCTTCAGCTATGGACCTGACTGGGCAACCTGGTTATGTGCCCTGGCTGGGAATTGAACCAGTGACCTTTGGGTTCTTGGGTCAGTGACTTATCCACTGTGCCACCAGCCAGGGCCATTTGACTCACATTTTTTAAAAATAAAATTTCAACAGTCATTAAGGCCTTATGAGCCCTTTGGTCTTGGGTGGGGTTCCCAATAGTCTGCAAGGGAGCAGTGAGCAATCCTTTTTTTTTAACTTTAATTTTTTTTATTGTTGTTGTACTACATTCATCCCCCCTCCCCTCCCCTCCCACACTGCTCTCCCCTGCCAAACACCAGCAGCAACAAACAAGGCTCGTATCAGCCGTGGCCACTGATATGACACCCCTTAATCCACTGCCTCTGCTCCCCTCCATTCCAAACACAGTGGTGACTTGGTTCTGCTAAGACTCCTGGGTTATATACACTCACCCTGGTCAGTGGCCCCAAGGAAATGTACAAAGGGCTAAGCCGGGAAATCACCCACTGACCCCTCCGTTGGCTTCTCCGGAATCAAGAAGCGTGGGTCAAGGGGCACCGGATAGAGGCCTGTGGAAGGGAACTCAGGAGAAAGGAGGGTGCCTTCAAACTCTAAGTTAGATCCTTAAGCACTTGCTACTGTGTGGAAGGGAGACAACTGTCAGTTACTGGGATCAGAGAAGAAAACCTGTCAATACTTTAAATGTGTAAATTCTGTCAACTCACAGCATCCATGCAGACTGTAAGATATGTTCACAACAGGTTCTGTCACACTGGGATTTGAAAAAAAAAAAAAAAAAAAGAGATGATTCAGTGCCAGGAACAGCACCTTTTACCACCTCTCATTGTTGGTGTATCTTGGTGGCCCTGAAAATATAATTCATGTGCTTCCTGAGATTTTTTTTAAAATCTGGAATCTTGCTTCCTAGATTTTACGGTACTGACACTGTAAATGTTACGTGGAAATGTGTTTCCCTTTCTTAGAATTCTCAAATCGTTGTTTGTGTGTGTCACATACATACAAAGCCACTCTAAAGGGAAAATATCAATATTGACACTTTCCCAAGCAGCCCAAAGATGGGATAAACCTATGACTCAACGTCTGTACTCCAGTAGCAGATACGCTTGACACCTGGGGTTTGAATAATTCACGGTAGCAGTTTTACAGAACCTTTCAGATCTGAATACCAAGAGGACAGGCTGGGGTGTTGGAGCAGCCCTGATTTCTCTGCTTAAATTCCTCTACTGGAAACTCAGTTGTTTACTGAAACTCCAATATAGAGCTCCCAAATTATGACAAACTAAAGGGAAATGCCAGTGATTAAGTAAGACCTAATTCATACCCTGAAATTACTTCTAAAAGCTAGCTCTTAACTCTGAACAGGTCTAAAAGGAGCATTCTTCAAATTTAAAAAGTACCAAACATGCTAAGAGAGTGGCTTTTAAAAGCTTCTCTCTCTCTCTCTCTTTCTCCCTCTCTCTCTCTCTCTCTCTAATGGCAACTATGAGGTATGGCAATGGTAATTAACTTGCTTGTGCTAATCATTTTACAATGTATAGGTATATTAAAACATGCACCTTAAATATATACAATTTTTATTTGCCAATCATAGCTTAATAATGCTGGGGAAAAAGATGGTATAAAGTAATATGCTTAGAAAATGTGAAGGCTTCAAGTCAAGGAACTCTAAGTTCCAACCTCGTCTGTGTATGCATAAATGTGTTTATCTGCATGTGCCTGTGAGCACACACGTGTATGTGTGTAACTTCACAGAAGGCAAGGCATTAATAAAAAGGGCAGCCTCAGTACTTATGGAAGTTATGGAAGGAAAAATTCCTAGTTACCATAGCAACTGCCAGATCACATGGCATGGGAGCATGGAGATACAGAGCATCTTAAGTAAACGCTCTTGTTTTTGCATGTTTTGTACATTCCCTGACGTTTTTAGGGGGCGCACCTTTGGTCTCCACCAGAGTCCCCTCAGGAACGTCACTTCACAGTTTGCAACGAGGTCGGGAGAAGAGTAAGACCATGTCACTCGGTTCATTGCACAACCACAGGTTAAGGGAATTTAAAAATGCAACAAAATATTGCTAAAACTATTTGACAGGGATGCAAACAAAATTAGGAAATGGAAAGAAAGACAGAAGATTAAAAGAAGACAAAATAAAATTGGTTGCGTAGTACTAGGTCCTTCTCCCTCTTCTGGGGGAGGGGATTGGTACGAGGGGAAAGAGAAAAATGGGTGGAAAAGAAATTAAAGCATTTAAGCAATAACGGAGACAATGAAAAAGTCCTCTTTTCCTGAGTATTAACGTGAGCCTGGGGTGCGGAAGAGGACGGAAATCCACATATACAAACCTGCCTCAATAAGAACCTGCTCCATGAACTGTGGGCCACCAACGTTTGAAAGCTTGTGTCTGCTCTTTACCAAGTATGACTTCCCCTGAGGGCTTGTCTACAGTGACCACTGACTCCCGATGATGAGCCTTCCTGCTTTTGTGGCTTGTCATTGCCAGGTTAATTTATCAAAGTACAAAGCCTTTCATTTAAAACTTTAAATCTCCAATGAGCTGAAATCCTGGAACTGGCACAACCTGGGTTTGCACGGGTTTGATCTGAGGGCTTGAGCTTGGGAAACATTTCAAGTCACTCACAACTGCCCTCCCGACCGGACTCAGGTCCACGAACACTGACTGGAAGTCTAGTGCTGGATGCTGGGGATAAAAGCTCAAATAAAACATGGGATTGCTCTCAAAGAACAAATTCTTTTTTTTTTTTTTAAATTTTATTGTTGTTGTATTACATCCATCCCCTTTTTGCTCCCCTCTGTCCCCCTCCCCACCTACCCATTCCCCCCAAAGTCAATCCCACCTGTTGTCTATGTCCATGGTTCCTTTATACTAGGTTCTTGTCTAAGCTGCTCCCCTTCTTTGCCTCTACCTCCCCCCTCCCCCCCAACCCCGTTCCCCCTGACCACTGAAGGCCTATTCCTTGTATTCATATACTTGGTTCTGTTTTGCTTGTTGTTAGTTTTGCTCATTATTGTCCCATAATGGGTGAGATCATATGATATTTGTCCTTCACTGACTGGCTTATTTCACTAAGCATAATACTCTCCAGTTCCATCCATGTTGTTGCAAAGGGTACAAGTTCCTTCAAAGAACAAATTCTTTATGAGAGACATGGGAGAGGTATCAATTGGCATTTTTTAAAAGCAATGGTTTGGAGCTCTGTGGAGAGGGGCTAGTTAATGAACTTAGTTAAGGAACTAGGCCACATTCTGGTCATTTCTAAGAGTTTAAGGCAGCAAGATCAAGCAGTTCTTTTAGTCTGTCATGATTTGGGGGTTCCGTATCTCAGTCCTCCTCAGGACATTCTGAACTCAGAAAAACAATTCCAAATATTTAATGATTTGACTTGAAATATGGCTTTAGTCTCCTGATGGCAGAGATCCTGCTAGCTGGATATGTTAGATTAGCCATCTGTCCCATAGCAACACCATTTCACAGAGTAAATTTTTAGAAGTTCTATGCACAGGAGCAAATTTAGAACGTAAAAGAACAGAATGATTCTTGGCATTGATAGGCATATTAAACTGGAGTAAAAACTCAAAGCCTCCTGAGCAATCAACTGGTATCTGCTTTACATGGAGACATTTTCCCCAAGAGTGTTCAACACTCAGAAGTTTGGAGGCTGCTGAATTTGAGAGGAGGGTCCTTGGTTTAAGAAAGAAATACTGAGCCCTGGCTGGTAGCACAGGGGATAAGGCGCTGGCCTGCAAACGCAAAGGTCGCAGGTTCAATTCCCCAGCCAGGGCACATAACCAGGTTGCAAACCAGGTCTCCAGTCAGGTCCGTGGCTGGAGGCAGGTGAAATGCAACCATACATTGATGTCTCTCTCCCTCTCTGCCTCTCTCCCTTCCCCTCTTTCTAAAAATAATGAAATAAAATCTTAAAAAAAAAAAAAAAGAAATACTAAGAGCTAGGAAAAAATCTTAGATCTTTCATCTTTTAACTTTATAAATGAGAAGACTGAAGCTCAGAGAGTTAATGTGATTCACTGAATTTGTCCTCACTATAATTTGGAGCAAAATTTTTAAACAGAATCTCAGTGCTTCCAGAATAAAATGGATTTTTAGAATGACAACAAAACAGTAATTTAACTGAAGAAAAATTCTGCATGTGATAGCTAATCAAGAAATTTTACTTTTACATTGCAAAAATAAGTCTCAGATATATGAAGATCTGAGTGAGAAGTGCAACTCTAGAAGAGACAGAAGAAAATAAATAAAACAAAGTATTTGGTGAAAAAAATTGGGAATAACTTTCTATTTTTAAAAAGTTTTTAAAGTGAAAAACATGAATTAACAATTTTGCTCATATATATGTAAAACAAGAAACAAAATGGGGAAAGCTACATGCAGTAAACATGACAAAGATTTACATCCTTGTAAAGAGCATATTCAAATCAATGAGAAAAATCCACTGGAGAATGGGGAAAGGACATAGATTATTGACAGAAGAAACACAAATGGTTTAATATAAATCATAAATATGCAACCTCACTGGGAGAGAAATGTATATCAAACAAAGCAATACCCCTCCCTATCACCGTGACAAAAATACTTAGTTTCTCCTCCTAAGAACTGTTAAAACTCAGTGAGGGTAAGGGTGAGGGCGAGGGCATTGCAAAACAAGTGCTTTCATGTATTGCTGATGTAAGTGAAAACTGGCACAAGCTTTATGGAAAGGAATTAAGCAAAAACATGAAAGAGATTAACACAGTTCATACTTGTAGGTAGTAATTACTCAGGAGTTTATCCTTAAGAAATATAAACTTAGGTAAAGATTATTTTGTTTGTAGAGATGTGCATGTCAGGTCATTTACAACAGCAAAATTTTGAAAACATGTGATTGCCAGTGGAAGGGTGGTTAAGTCAACGGTGTTATGGAAAGTCGCATGACGTGCATACTGGGAAGGGGAAGGGGAAGAGTGGTTAGCTTTCCTAAATTTTCCTTTGCTTCCTTAGAGGTTTTCATCATTTTAAACTTCTCTACAAAGGCATGTACTACTTTTACAATTAGTAGAACAACTTTAAACCAAATTTAACAGAAACGTAATACAAATTCCAGTAAATTGCCTGGTACGTTATTCTACAACTATTTTAAACATCTAAAACATGACTCTTTGGCAATGAAGTCTAATTTCAAAACCAAATTCAACTGTAAAACAAGTTAAGAACCATACACAATATACTTTTTTGTAAAATATATTTTGAAGCTAGAAAATGGAGGGGAGAATGGTAAATGTTAACTTTCTTTAGATTTGAGATTTATGAACATTGCCATTTATACCTGTATCCTTATATCTGTCATCACTCAGGAAGCTAAAAAAAATTGTTTAATTTAGCAAATGCCTCATAGGAATGTGAGAAAATAATTTCTAGAAATAAATACTGTATTCAAAATGTACCCTTTTCTCTCTTCTGTCTGCTCACCGCTCTTCTTCTTTGCTACCTTTGTTTTCCCATCTGCCCCCTCGCTAAATGGTGGCTGCCGCAAGAGCTCCAACCAGATCTTGTTCAGTTCTCTCTCTGTTGTGTTCTCTGTGATGCCTGGTTCACAGGCACCCAACAAATGCTTCTCTCAATGCATGGAGGCAAGAATAAATTACTTGTAGGCAGGTCTTTAAAAAAAATTTTTTTTAATGTGCTCTATATGTGAAAAGAAGAAAGTTCTGAGATTAAAAATTATTTACGTCCTCAACAAAGTCAGCTTTCTGAGTTACCGGCTGAATGGCATGCCTGGTCGCAGTGAGCTAAATAGCTGTTTGGCTGCCTCCCATCTTCACCTAGTGGGACTCTTTCTAAAGATCTCTACAAGCTCAAGCATGGGAATCTGAGACAACTGCTAATGGTACAGAAACTAAGTCTCCGATTGCTTGATGAAAGATATTGGCCTCTGTCTGAAGACCTCGACGAAGTTACGGACGTGACTGAGCTCCTCACATTAAGCTAAGGACACAAAAATTCACTATTGGGCTTCCATAGGCCTATGCTCTCCAACTTCTCTTTCTGGAGTTCCCCAGCCCTGAGATGTCTGCAGCCTGCCATACCGTACCTCTCAGAAGGAAAGGCACCATTCCTGGCTTTTCTGATTGAAGCAGTCTCAAACTTAGGTTTGAGGCTCTGGCTGGTGTGGCTCTGTGGATAGGTGCCGGCCTGCGAACCCAAACGTCGATGGTTTGATTCCCAGCCAGGGCACATAACCAGGTCTCCAGCCAGGTCTCCAGCCAGGTCTCTAGCCAGGTCCATAGCTGGAGGCAGGTGAAAGGCAACCATACATTGATGTCTCTCTTCCTCTATGTCTCTCTTCCTTCCCCTCTCTCTTGAATTAATAAATAAAATCATTTTTAAAAAATTAAATTAAGAAAAGAAACAAAACTTAGGTTTGAGCCACCAGGGGACAATCAAAACACTCACTACATTCTTCCCTAAAGGCTCTGGAGCAACCAGATGGGGAACAAAAAAGTCAAAGTCAGAGCTAAGATGCAAAACTGGCAAACGCAGAGGGTGGGGCCCAGGGGAAATAAGCAGCTGCAGATGTTGACTTTACCTAGGGCCACTCTGATCTTTATTAATAAGGACATTTTCCAGGGTGTGGTGAGCTATTCTCCGGTTGGTGCAGATCCCCCCAAAGTGCCAAGATTATGAGTAATATCGAAAGACAGGAATTTGAGATTTACTGACATGGGACGGAAATGGGATCTACTGAAAAGTGAGATAAAGGTCAGACCTGACTGCCAAGTTACAGTGGAAATGGCCTTTCATAGTTCAGCAAGTCATGAAAGGCTTCTGAACACAAGCACCTGGCGTTCAAGTATCTTCCTGCAAAGATAATCAGATTATAAAGTTGTGTCTCTGCTTTGTTCCTACAAAGCATTGATTTGGATTTGAAGGGTTAGTTGGAATTCTGCATTCACCAAGGTCAAACTCCTCCCTTCGTCACCTTGTTGGCTTGCTTATCCCTTAATTTCAAATGTAGAGGCATATGTCAGCACCACTTGGGCCACATGTGCACCCGTCTTTGTCATTTTCTATTCTGTAGGTCTACTCACATCTTTTAAAATCGAGCCATACGACTTACTAAAGGAGACAATGTTATCTCCACGGGTCCAATTACCCTCTTGGTTCCCTGGTTTGCAGAGTCATATCTGAGTATTGTTTTAATACTGAGGTAATTTTTAGGTCTGTACTTCTCTATGGGTGTTTAATAAAAAGCGCTGAATGATCCCATTTATTTTTTGCTGACAAAATTGTTTGTATCTGCTTTCAGGAGGTGATGTGCTGATTTTCTGATGGAGTAATTGCTAATAAGTAGGGGAGAAGGAGTTTAATAGAAATGTTTTGTAGGGGCAAGGGTCATTTCAATCAGGTAGCCTCGAATTAGGGCCCCACAATATATTACAATTTCAGCCCTGGCTGATGTGGCTCAGTGGACTGAGTGCTGGTCTGCGAAGTAGAGGGTTGCTGGTTCGATTCCCGGTTTGGTTACATGCCTGGGCTGTGGGCCAGGTCCCTGACTGGGGACATGTGAGAGGCAACCACACATTGATGTTTCTCTCCCTCTCTTTCCCCTCTTTTTAAAGATAAATAAATAAAATCATATATGTATATATTATATATATATATGTAATTGTATAACTTCAGGAATACATAGAGATAAAAGCACCAAGACTGAATTACAACTTTGTCTAACAAACCTGAAGATTCCTGGTAATTGCTATTTTTTATTAATGATTTTTTTGCTCTGATTATAGAGGATAAAATGAATCTATCACTAAAAGAATATTATCAATAAAAATATTTTATTTATTTTTAGACAGAGGGGAAGGAAAGGAGAAAGAGAGGGAGTGAAACATTAATGTGTGGTTTCCTTTAGCTCACCCCCAACTGGGGACCTGGCCCCGCAACCCAGGCATGTGCCCTGCTGAGGGAATGAACCGGCAACCATTTGGTTAGCAGACCAGTGCTCAACCCACTGAGCCACACCAGCCAGCACTCAATGAAAATATTTTAAACATCACTTTATACTTAATAAATTTCCAACAAATTAATGGATTCTATAGTGTTTACTGCCCGTTTTAGAGGAAACTTTATAATCCTATTGAGCAGGTGCCAGTTCTTAAATAAAACATTTTCTTGCCCAAACGATCAAGACACATGACAACTAAAGTTCTTCCCAGTACCTATAACTCTTAGAGAAACACTCCGTGACGCTCAGACTGACTGCAAAAAATAACGCTTTATCCAAGTCTCCCAACGTATAACAATAGTAAGTTTACAGAACAGGGAGAAAATGATAGCGTCCATCGACCATAAAATTCAGTTGGGGACTTGATCATGCAGTGCAACATTTGGGGATCATGAGACTTCTTCATTCATAAGTACCAATATAGAGTTCGTTTTACCTCTATAAGTCAGTCCTCGCCAAGGCAAAGCCAGGAAAGGCTTAAAGAATCATCTGTATGAAGGACTAAAATTTTACCTTGACACATTCCATCCCACTCCCACCTTTGCAGTCGCCAAGATATGCACTCGTGACTCATTACATTTTCATGAGCCTCCTTACAATCCCTATCCCCAAGCCACTTCCTGCCATCTTAATTGTCGTCTTATCACCATTCTTCTCTCCTCTCTGTGTTTCTTGGATCTTACAGAGCCCCTAATCCTTCACTCTGACTCAGCCTGCCTCAATCATGCCCAGCCGTTCCTGGAACCTGAACAAAGAAACATTTACAAGGGTTTGTTAGAAGTGTTGAGCCTTGTTCACTTAATTATGTACAAATGTACAATAAAGAAACCTGCATGCCATATCTTATTTCTCCTTTTTTTTTTTTTTTGTTATAGGAGGGAAATATTGGAAAAAGCCTATACCAGGTAAACCTAAATGCTGTAGCAAATCCTTTTCCCCTCAGTAATGGAGTGGACTGTTTTTGAAAACCGAAGGCAAATTTTATGTAATGACAAATAAGAACATGGTCATGTTTTAAGTAAAATATGGGTATTTAACATGATTTATTAGAGAATATGTACTGCACACTTGCCCACAGTCTGTTAGGTTCTGTTACGATATTTTCAACTATCTTCTATTTTTGCTATCTTAAAAACAACATTTAGGGCTGCTGCATGCCAGATGGAATTTTTTCCTTTCCACCCACTTCTCATTGCAAAAGGAAAAAATGGCTCTTTGCATCTCCCATGGAAATCTTTTATAAATTCTTTTCACTCAGAAATCACCAAACTTCAGCTGAATCAATATGGGGCAAATATCACGCAGCAGAGTAAGTATACTGGAAGTGAATATATATGCTTGCCTGGTGTTTATTAGCAGAAGCTATTCATATGACATGCAAGCTCAGAATTCATTTCTACAGAAACAGGACTGAATCAGTCAACTTTTTAAAGAGAACAATGATGCAGTTGCGTATTTTAGGATTAAGCTAATGAACTAGAATTGAGCTATAATTGGACACTCTGTCTTCACAGAGACTTGAGCTCCCCCAGCAAAGCCTGACTGTTTAAGCTGGTTTCTGCTTTGTGGAAAACCCGCAGACCCATGGAGAAAGGAGTCAGAAACCAAAGTTGGAGAGCAGTGAGTGTGACCCATTCTTCTGCAAACCCGTTCCCACACTGCAGCAGGGGAACCTCAAACATTCAAATCCAGTCGTTTTTCTCTCACTTACTTACTAAATTCCTCACCATAGCCGGACCTTGCTCTCAGGTTTCCACTATGTCTGTAAGGCCCTGGGATGTAGGCCTGCCTCTTCCCTCCCACCCCACCCTCTGCTCCAGACCTTGGTTCCACCTCCACAGCGCTGTCCGGTATCAGGCCTGAAATGTCCATCCGTCCTGTCTTCTCCTTGTAACTCTCCTGACCCTTCCGATTCTGTCTCTTGGTCAGGGACACATGCATGTCTCCCTAGACCAGCGGAGCTCCCTGTGACACGCTTTCAAAGCACCCTGTGTTACACCAGGTAACTGTGAACTCAGCCTCCAAGTTCCTTGCGGAGTCATCACGGGACCCACGGATCTGTGTAAGTTGGTACCTGTGTCCCCCTGCTCCTTCATATCTCTTTATGTTATGTCTCAAAGCCTGAGTAGCACGCATTGTCATGACCTGTCCATCTGCCTGTGAAGGACTGCCCCAGGATTATTATATTAGTTCAGATTAGGACAAAATGATGGTAAAGGAAAAACAACATACAGGGTCTGGAACGAGATATACCAATGAGGAAAACAAAAGCCAAAAAAATAAAAATAACCTGTTTTTCATTATCTCATTTTAACAATTTCTCTAACGTACCATATATGATATGACTATTTTAATTCAACAAGAACTTACTAAAACTACGGAGCAGCATCTGTACCACGGAGCATACAAGATCCTTGGAGAATGAGTGTGACAGATCAAACTAACTGAGCCAGTGTCAGTTTTCTTAATTATGCTTTTAAAAATAAACTTGGATAGTTTCAGAAAAATAAACAAAAAAGCATAATGACAAATTCCTCCATCATTAAAAGTGCTGAAACTAAAATTTTAAAACTGTTGGGACTTGCGATGGGCTTGTGAGAACCTAAAAATACAGCTAATGAGCAGATGGCTGCACCACACAGCGGGAGCCCAGCACTGACTTTCGCTGGCTGCCTCCTCGCTGCTCTGTTCTGGAGGAAAACACACACACACACACACACACACACACACACACCCCACACGGGTATGCGCGCCTGCTTTTGAAGAGCATGATCGATGCAATTGTGAAATATGTTTACGGACGGTGTTTTCCACTCTCTGAATGCCTGTGGAATTATGTGAAACACTTCATCAAGTGCTGTCCTGAAGGGTTCCTTGCTTCCCTGGTGTGGATTTTCCCCCAGCTAGGTGTGCACTTCTTGGAGGCAGGAACTACTTTCTACCACTTAGTGTTACTCTGGTGCTATGTTAATTGTGGTCAAAAGTGAACTAAAATTATTCACTCAAGGAAGCTATTTCCTCTGAAAATTGGTTTTAGTTTTTTGTTTTGTTTTTTTTTAATTAAAAAAATAATAATGTGGTTTTTACACAGTAATTTCTCAATTTATAGGTGGGCAATATAATGTAGCAGGGATTGCCTATTACACTTGAGTTCTGGCTTTCAGCATTACCCAATAATGCAGTAAAATTCTCATTGTCTTTCAGTAGTTTCTTGATTTAATTAAATTACTGGTAATTTAATTAAATGATGCCAAGAGTGCTCTTAACTTGACTAGATGGATAATGCAAGTTTGAATATAAAATGATAAAACCACTTGACCTTTTAGAACTTTATACAGAGTAAAAAGAGAGCTTTAGGCTTCTATTTATGCTTAAAAAAAAAAAAAAAAAAAAACCCAAAATAATAGATGAGATGAAAGTTGGGAAAAGGCCGAGACCAACTTTAATATGTGACGTGACAGCCAGAATACTGCACACCACTTCTGCCCTAGTAACCCTTGCACAGGGGCCTCTGACGTGGGCAGAACTCCAGGATGAGGCTGCAGGAAACAGGGAAAAGGAAATCCTGACGGGGCAGAGTGAGAGGGACCTGCCCTGACAGCTGACTACGCCAAGGTTCAGTTTCAGAATGTGCAGAATCCCCTTCCCACCCATATTTCACCAGTAAATTTGAAAAGGGGAAGGAAGTAGGGTGGGTCCCTAGACTTAACAAAGGAACTGAAGAAAGCGGGGTGGGGCGAGGGAGGGATGCAGACAGGGTCCCTAGGGAATGTGCTGTTCAGCACGGCTCTCACGGACATTTTATGGGCCCTCATTTCTCAACCTGGAAATTAGGAGCTTGGTTTAGAAGCCACTGTTGGTATTTCTACTCTGCAAGATGCTACACTGTACACTATAAACTACGTTTCAGGTTAAATAAGAGTTTTGGTTTTCTGGTAAACAGAGCAGTCGTATTCCAGAAAATAGTACCCGTATCAAAAACTATATTTTAATACAGCTATTTCTCTGATAAACTCTGAAGTTAATCTGCTTTTCAAATCTGAGTTAGGACTCCAACTAATCAAGTACCTTAGGATTCCTTTTCCTTTGATCCTTCCCACACCCACCACCACCATTTCCATGAATATTCGTCCTGTCTTTCCTCCAGGCCCGCCCTCCTAATGGTCCTCTGTCTCAGGACCGCCACAATTCCTGTCTTCCTCCCCGGCACCCCTCCAAGGACCACTGCCAAGAGGCCATCAGATTTGAGTTCATGCTCTGCTTGATCACTCAGCAGCCTCAGTTTCCTAAGCTGTCAAACTGAAATCATAACATTAACCTCAAAGTCCTCTGTCCTCCTTTTTTATAAAAACTCACAAAACTAGCCAATGGCTCCTTGTTATTTCCAGGATGAAGGGAAACCTCTCAGCCCTCAGGATTCTCCATATTCTGGTCCCAATCTTATTTCTTACGAATCTCCCTTCTTCTGCCTCCTTGTCACCATCTCCTCCCTCTCCGCTGCCCTTGGTACTCTGGGGCCATTGAGTCATTTTAGATTTCAAAAAAAAAAAAGGTCCTTCTATCTTGACATTTCTTTGCATTTTTTTAATGTTATTCCTTCCACTGGGAAGTGGTTTTCTTCCATTTGAATTATTTAAATTCAACCTAAAGCCTATTGTAAAATCCACATCAAACTCTATCTCTGCCATAAAAGAATTCTGATTCTCCAAGTGTAAATTCTTCTAACTCCCCTGCCCCCCTCTCTGTCTGTCTGTCTGTCTGTCTCTGTCTCTGTCTGTCTCTGTCTCTGTCTCTCTCTCTCTCTCTCTCTCGGGATTATCATCACTGCCTTCTTGTATCTGTTATTTCTGCCAATGTTTTTTCTCCGCAACCTGACCAGACCTCCTGGAGTAGGGGCCTGCCTAGACTGCCTCCAGGTTGAAGCTACTACAGTCGCTCCAGATCTCCTACATCATCAAATTTAATAGAGTTTCTCTATTGATATAACATAGAATTAAGTAGGAAATGGGATGTCTATATAAGAGGTTATTTCTTTAAACAATTAATGACCAAATGTTAATCTCACTATCATAATATTTAGAAGAAATAGCCCACTTCTGCCCCTTTGTTAAAGTCCTCACATTATTTTCAACACTTAGGAATAAGTGCTGGGTAATTTTGCCTACAGCTAGTTCACAGAAAATAGGAAATCCAAGAGCTTCCTGCGAAACTTGTGATAATTATACATTTAATTTTTTTTTCATTTCAAAAATACCTTGGCAAAAGCACACAGTGAAGTGTTTCTCTAATTGCATGCATTTATAATCATGGTGCTTACCAGTTTAAGCAAATATTAGAAATGCCTACTCAGAAAGCTCTGAGCCCCTTCAATTTGTAGTAAGACTTGCTAGCAACAAAAGCTTTATTCCATCAAATTCATGTCTTTCTCATCTTGGCACATATGTATAAAAAGGGATGTGGCATTCTAGAATTAAAGAAGAAATGCAGTTTTGTAAAAAGAATGATTCAAATGGCACCTTTGATTCTAACTTAAATTTTACCACCATCTCCTTAAAACCCAGCGGATGGAACACTGGCCTGCAAACTATGTTGCTGGTTTGATTCCCAGTCAGGGCATGTCCCTAGGTTGTGGGCCAGGTCCCTAGTTGGGGGGACATGCAAGAATCAACTGATTGATGTTTCTCTCTTCCTTGCTCTCTAAAAATAAATAAAGAAAACCTGAAAAAAAAAAACATAAAAAAAGGAAACCTGTAAGTCATTCCAGGGTTTGATCATTTTTGCTATTGTTACAAGAAGAGGAAACTGCAGACTTAGGTTTACATGAAGTAAACTGCAGCTTCCTCTGTACATGCTGTGTTACAACTTTCATGAGTAAGAGCAGATGACAGCTATTGAAAAGAAAGCAAGGGCAGGAAAAACAAAAATGTTGTCCCCACCTTATGGATACCATGAACTTAATGTGCAAGCACAGGTATTGACCTATTGAATGCTTAAGACATAAAAGAGTAATGTAACCTACCAGATGATTTTTATTCCTAGTAAATCATTATTAAAAATGTAAGTACTTCATATCAAATAATCCATTTAGTGGAGCACCCAATAAATACCAGCCTTGACTATGGAAGCAACCTAGGTGCCCATTAACAAGTGATTGGATAAAGAAGATGTGGTAAGTACCTATATACATTGGAATATTAGTCATAAAAATGAATGCAATCTTACCATCTGAAATAGCATGGATGGACCTAAAGGGTATTATACCAAATGAAATAAATCAGACAGAGAAAGACAAACCCCATATGCTTTCACTTATATGTGGAATCTAAAGAACAATATAAATAAATAAAACAGATTCACAGATACAGAGAACTGATGGTTGCCAGAAAGGAGGGAGTTGGAGGACCGGGTGAAAAAAGCCAAGGGCTTAAGAAGTACAAACTGGAAGTTACAAAATAAACATGGGGATGCAAAGTACAACTCAGGGAATACAGTCAATAATATTATAATAACCATGCATGGTGTCACATGGGAACTGGACTTACTGAGGGGCCACTTCATAAGTTATACAGATTGCTGAGCACTATGCTATATGCCTGAAGCTAACGTAAAGTAGTATACTGAATGTCATCTGTAACCGAAAAAGAAAAAAAAATTAAAAATAAAGAAAAACATGAATATAGTGATTGCACAGCTGGTGGTGGAAGAGGGGATGGAGGCATAAATGGTGATGGAAAGAAGAATGTAAAGGGCCAAGAAAAAATTTTTTTAAATTTTTTTAAATTAAGAAGAAAATAGCATCGAGAATTGACTAGTTCAACTGGCATGACCCTGTAGGAAGGAGATCACAGAATACCAGCACTTTTATCTATCACCAAAGAAGAAAGATCCTCACCCTTCCTTACTTTCAGGTTTAGTAGTGAAAGTCTACATAGAAAAGCCCATAATTCCATGTTTATTTATACACCGCCTTTCCTCTCAGAAACAAAAACACTTCAGAGCTGTCAATGCATCTACGTTATGACATTATGCAAGAAGTAAAAAAAAGTTGGTATTCCTATTCTATTTTACAACCTTAAAATGAAGAGTTGAAGGCAACAAAGCAGACAACAGGGGCAAAGCTGCAAACCTACTGCTAAATTTGTCTCATGTTGAAAATCTTTACAATGATCAGCATCAAGTTCAGATTTCTATTATTATATATTTGGAGGTTATTATATTCTCATTAGCTGTAACTATAGCATTCTGAACTAAATTTAAGTCAAAGGCAACACAGGTACTTTTTAAATTAGCATCAAGTTAGTTGTGGCCTAAGGCTGATTTCTAACCTTGGTGAAGTGGTATGCTCCTGCTTGTTTGATTTTAAAAGCTCTTGCCCTATGCTCAGGTTGTTGCTGGTCCACTGATGGAATCTGCAATGCATTCATTGAAAGATGCCCACAACTAAACTGTGACAGGTGTTCATGTCATCAATCATCAAGACTCCTGATTTCAGTGATGCATTATGAAATCAACATAATACAGCATATGAAAACTGGTGCTCTTATAATTAAAAGAAATATTGCTTTGAGAAATTTAAGCCATGGGTTGCAATATGCAAATATACTAGGGACAATGGCAGGGGTTAGGAATCAGTCTTTGATATTGTCAACCTTCAAATTGCTTTTAACAGCTTTTAGCCCATAAACTTTTTTAAAAATTTAATCTTTACTGTATTTTTTTCCATTTCATGCCCTCCATCCCCAGCAATCAACACCCTGTTGTCCACATCCATGAGTCCTTTCTCCTTTTTGCTCAGTCTATCAAGTTCCTAAACTTTTCAATAGTCACCCATTACAAGGCTTTAACATTGCTGAATTATTCTGCACCTGAGACACCAACTGTTATACTGGCTGTTGCCCTGGGAGAGATGTTATATCGTTAAACTAAACAGCCTGCTCTCCTCAACCATCTTCCTCTCCCGTTCAGTAAAACCCTTTGGCACTGATGGCCTTGGAGCAGAAAAAGCATGAAGCACTTTTTCCCTCATGGAGAGGGTTAGAAATAAAATTCCAAGGAAAAATTAAAGTCAGCGAAAGACATGTTTATAAGTGCTGAGGAATTTTCCCTTATGAGCAGCCCCAGCTGGTTCAGCTCTGAGGGGGTGTCAGAAACTGCAGCAAAAGCTGCCAGACAACATCGTGCAGCAGAACACAGTGGCTCCGCTGTCTTCTCAGCAGTGGTCCAGCAGTGGTCTCGGTCCTAAGGCTCAATCTGAATAAAGGCTTTCAGGGGGACCGAGCAGAGCACCCCTTTCCTCCGGTTTAAATGCATCCAAACAACGTAACTCTCGTTAGAGCACTGGGAAAACTCCCTCCTGACTCTCCTGCTTGGTGAGAGCATCTATATTCTGTTCTGTTTTGGCCTCTTTCTAGTGACTTAGGATACATTTGCTTGGTAACTAGAACCACCCTTGTTCTAATTATCAAAAGAACATGTTCTTTCAAAATTTATATTCTACAAACTTTCTGATGGAATGACATTCCCAAAGTCAAACTGGGAAGCTATCAAATCAGGATTGTAAATGGACATGCAGTCATTGTTGCTGACATGCGTTCTTGTATTTCTTCGTGGATTACTTTTCGGAAGAGTTGTCTTACAAATCCAGTGTCATAAACCACTGGCTTCAAGCTGTATTACCAAAGAGGATGCTTTTGGGGATTTAAAAATCCTCAAAGAATTTAAGATAAAGAACACTGTTTCCTTCAAGCGCACAACCTTCTCCACCCCTTCAGACTTGCACCCCCCAAGAGGAAAAGGGCTTACATGTTCGGATTTCTCCTGGTCTTTCTTGTCCGTCTGCAGAACCTGACCATTTTCTCTCGCCAGCTTCTGCACCAGCTCGATTCGCCCCATGTCATCTCTCTCCTGAAGCTTGCACATCACCCCTGCCTTCAGAGTTGGGGAAAAAGCGAAGATATACTTAAATCCACAGTCCCAGGACATGACACCGCTGCAGAGTTCACCTTATAATAAGCTCATCTTCTCTGTCGCCTGGATTAAATCATGGTCCTGGGGAAACAGCTGGCCTTTCCCGGACTGAAACTGTAGTATTTAAATTCAGAATTGCCACACCAAGTCTTCAAGTTGCATTCATTGATCGGTCTACTTGAGGAGAGCGAAGCGAAGGGCAGAGCAAACTAAATCATTCGCTCCTAACGTGTGCTCCTGATATGCCACTATTTGTTCCTGACAGCCTGTTTCCTGTTACATAAGCAAAGCCCAGTAAGAAGGTTAAAAACTCATGGGAAAGTTAGCCAGGAACCACTCTGGCAAAAGGGATGAAGTGATACAGAGTTCTAAAAATAACAGGACACAACCTCCCGATTCTTTAGCTCCACCAGACCATTCTATGTACAAGTCCACAGGTTACAAGATCACAAGGTTTATTTTATTTTTTTCACAACTGGAAAGTTACTATGGGTCATTATTAGCAAAATACTTCCAATGCTGCATAAAATATAGTGGAAATTTTTATTTAAAATAAGCTGAAAAAGAGGATTAAAATTTCACCAGGGCTTGGCAATGATCCATAAAGGATCGTGTATTTTTTTTTATTATACCGAAGTACCTAAGTAATAACAATATGAAGGAAGAGAATCTAGGACTTTGATTAGACAAAAGATATGTTTGCTGTACACAAGTTATAAAATGTTTCTGCTCAAAGTCTTTCAAAAATGGTTCACACTGACATATCAGGACATGGTCTAATAAAGAAATAAAAAATTACTCTTAGCAGGAAGTCAAAACTATGGAATTTTGTTTTACCCAATACAAGCCACACAATTTAAATAAACTCAACGAGATAACCAAATATGGAAAAGAGGCCAGAACTGGTTACAGCTTCATGATTTTAACACTTAGTGCTACCCATTCTGCTGAGCAGGCCCCAAGAAACGGGCCAAATCTTTCTTCCCAGGGCATCAACTTATCCAGCAGCTTCTTCAATGAGTAGGAAGGAAATAAAAACAGTCCACAAAGTGGCCCAAATCACCAACTTCCAGGAGACAGCAATGGAATTTCTCCACCCAACATCTTCACAAGAGGTATTCCAGTTTCCGTCCAAGGTTTCCTAGCACTGGCTTCTCAGTTTATCTTAAGACAGCCTGTGTACCTTGGAGAGTAAGATTGTTGGAAAGTCCCTTTCACACTAGACAAAACTCTGAAACCACTGAACTTCAACCCATGAGCACTAGTTTTGCCTTTTAAAGCATCAGCAACTCTATTACTTATTCATTATGATAACCTGTCAAATATTTAAATACCAGTATTATGAGAGCCTCCTTTTGGCCTCACCATATATATCCCTTAGCTCTGTATTTTATCACTCATTCATTCAATCACTCACTCAATGAATTTTAATTGAGCAACAATCATGTGCTATAAGATCTACCATAGGTTCCAGGGGTATAGTAGTGAACAACAACTACAAAAACAAAAAAACAAAAACAAAAAACGAGTCCCATATTGAGCCTACATGCAATAAGAAATGTGGATTATATAACCGAGATATGAAATATCACATGGTAATGTATGATGGGAAGGAAAATAAAGCAAGGTGAGGGGGTAAAGAAATGACTGGAAGATTCATATAGAAATGTCAGGGAAGGATTCTGTAGGAAGATAACATTTTAATGGAAACCTAAAAAATGTGAAGACCAGTGTTCCAGGCAGAGGAACAGCAGAGAAAGGGCCCTGAGGCTTGGGTGTATTTGGCAGGTTCAAGGAGAGTGACTGAAGCAGAAGTGGTAAGGGGTGAGTGTAGGTGTGTGTGTGTATGTGTGTGTAGGGGGGTTGGTGGGATTGGTGGAAGAGGTGATGCAGGCCAAGATCTTATCATTTCCTTACAGGCTGTGTAAGGAGTTCAAATTCTTTTCCTGAGCAAGATGGAAATCTTTCACAGAAAGGTTGCACAGGACTAGCATTGTCTGACTTACATTTTATCAAGACCATTCTGTCATCTGTCTTAAGAGAACACTGGTGGGTGGGGACAAGTAGTTGAAGCTAGAAGAGCAATTAGGCGATTGGTCTTCAAACAAGAAATGCGCTGGAGTTTGTGATGCTGGAGATGGTGAGAAATGGTTAGCACCTGGGTGCTCTTCAAAGGCAGGGAGAGCAGATTTTGTTGTTTTCCTGGTATCTGGCCTGAGTAACTGGAAGGACAGGAATACCACTAACTGACACTGGGAGGGCAGAGAGAAAGGTCTGGGAAGGAATGTGTCTGTTTGACACCCAAGTGGAGGCTGAGGGGAGCCATCCCAGCTGGAGATAGGAATTTGGGAGTCACCCCAGTGGAGATGGCACTTAAACCAACAGAGGGACGTAAGCAGAGAAGTCCAGGAACTGAGTCTGGTGTTTAGACTTTGGGAAGATGAGCAGTAAGCAGAAGAGTAGACTAAGAAAGAGGCTCCAGGAAGACAACCTGGTGACAGGTGAAGAAGGTGCTGAAGAACAAAGGCCATGGGTACAAAATAACAGACACTGGACTTTTCAGAAGTAATCGGTGACTTTACATGTAGCTTTTTATGAGGGAAAGGTGGCAGGAGAAAAAATTCCTTCTTAGCTTGGGTTCAACAAAGAATGAGAGACACTCTTCAAAGGAGTTTTGTTGTAAGAAACAGGGCACTACTCAGAGTGAGAATGAAGGGAGTTTGGCTTGACTGCTCGTGTAAGGTGAGGGGTATTCAGCATATGTGTCTTTATTACCCACCATCCAGTGTGGAGGGACGTTTGACAGTGTAGGAGGGAGAGAAGGCTTTTGTGTCCCTGGGCGGGAAAGAGGCATAAAATCCTATTCTCAGAGCCGTGAATGTGACTGCATTTCACTCACTGTAACAGGAGGTGAAATTCAGGCGTAAAATGCAGATAGGCTGGCATAAATTCTTTCCTGGAGGCTTCTATTTCCCGATAAAACAAGAAGTCGAGTTATTAGTTGGGAGTGAGGACTGTGAGAGATGCTGGAGGAATGAGTAGTCACTTCAACTTCGAGGGTTGGCAGGCTTTTTTCTGTACAGGGCTTAGCGGGCCATGTGCATGTCTCTGGCGTGTCTACCCAATTCTGCAGTTGTAGGGCAAAAGCTGGGAGAGACAAAACATGCATGAAAGAGCACAGCTGTGTTCCAGTGATACTTCCCTTACAAAAACAGGCAGGAAGCCGCGTGGTCTGTCAACGCCTGACCTGAGAGAAGAGACTGACCGAGGAAAGTAGAATAAGACTATCAAGCCCTTGAGGGGCCCACTTGATTGGATGTTTGGATCCTTGTACTGTCCTAGCCATCCTTCTGAGGCTGTATTTTTGTTTGTTGGGGTTTTAACAGAGCCCTGAACCTGAGATCATGCTAAATATTTGGGCCAATCTTGAACATGCTTTTTACATTGGTAGGAGAGCGTAAAAGACAGTCAGCGGCGCTAAGCATCCTTCTTTAAATTAAGAAGGCAAGGCAACTACTCAGAGAAATCATTTTGTCTGCACAAAAATGGTATTTGTTCTTTAAATGTTTTGACATTTAAAGGAGTAAGTTTCTGATATCTGGAAACTCGTTAAGTTGACCACCTAGGATTTCTCTCTCCATGCAGGTCACCCTCACAATATTAACTATGTGGTTCTTCCAATGAAGAGAGGATGTTCACAGTAGCCTCAGCCCCAGGCCCTGTTCCCTGGCTGTCTAGTCAGAGTGTGATGGATGAGCCCTCCCTCTGCTCCCCAGGGCAGCACTCAGTTGGGAAAGAGAACAAAGGGCAGATGGGAGTGAGCCAGGCTGGAGGGGCGCTGAAGGAAAGTACCAGGGAGCTGTTGAATTTGGGAAGTGGGGGTGAGCGGGTGACCTCTTCTCACCAGCAGGCTCCCCAGCCACTGGGCTCAACTCTCCTGGAATCCAATTCAAAGTCTTTCCTTCTGTTTGGGGTCCCAGTGGGTCCATATGCATTAAACAAAACAAAACAAAACAAACAAACAAAACTGATAATATCATGGGCAATAAAAGGGTGGTACTGAGTGGAGGAAATTTCAGAGACCTTGGCTATGTTTTTGGTCTCTTTGTAAGCAACAGTTTTTAAGGAACTCTAAACATGCTTCATATCATATGCTTGGGATTCTAAATATAAACTTTTCTTTCTTAAGAAAATACACTTTTTTAAAAACCTGATGCTTAGGTATACAAATTATGTACTTTAAACACAAAATGCTATTATTACTTTTTTTTTTAAGTATTTCATTTATTTTTTAGAGAGAGGGGAAGAGAGAGAGGCAGAGTGTGAGAGACACATCAGTGTATGGTTGCCTTTCACCTGCCTCCAGCCACGGATCTGGCTGGACCCCGGCTTGCAACCTGGTTATGTGCCCTGACTGGGGAATCAAACCAGCAACCTTTGGGTTCACAGGCTGGTGCCTTATCCACTGTGCTACCAGCCAGGGCTATTATTACTTTTAATGGGGTCCAGATTGACTTAATTATTTCATATTGATAGCTGAATCTAATAATTAAAAAAGAAATTCTGTTGTCTTGATTTTCTGGTTTCTTCATGATTCCTAAGATGCATTTTCACAAGGTAACTAATTCTAAGCAATCCCTACATAACACTGATCAAAAATGGCTTTCAACGAGGGTTATGAAACCTTCTTCATTCTCTGAGAACCTCAAGCCCACAGAGATACCCATCCTATAAGGCAGTTCTCCTTGGAGGTACTACACTAAGCCAGATGTTTTGTGGGGACCCCTTTTAAAGTTCCATAATCTAGTGATTTAATTTAAAAACACATTAATTTATTAATATACTTTGAAAGCTTCTCTATGGCAGAAGAAACAAGACAACTAACAGCTCCTGATCTAGACTTTTACATTCCTTGACTATTTAATTTATTGATGTGAAATTAATTATAAACAGTTTACCTAACACTGCCACGACAGGGGAAAAATAAAAGATTAAAGTGTAAGTGTCAGAAGAGTTATTTAAGAGCCTTACTCGAAGGTCTGCTTTGAAAAAAAAAATCTGTGCAATGATAATTAAAGCTATTCATACGGTTTTCAGTATTTGAGACAAGAAATGTTATGAATGTAAATGAACAGTCTGTTTCTTTTATAAATGGACTCATAAAAACGTTGGGCTCATTTTTCAGTGGTCAAATGAAACTTGGACAGAATTCCCCTAGGGAAAAGCTACAATGATAAATGAACAACCTTTATGGCAAAAGGTGAAGGAGCACAGTTGTATGTACGAAACATTTTCTGCAATATTGTAACTTTAAAAATCACTTAGAAAAACCCCGATGCAAAAATTGCTATCAAGGGAAAGTCCAGGATAAAAGAGTCCATATTATTATTATTATTATTATTATTATTATTATTATTTCCTTAACCTGAGGACATTTTTTCATTGCTTTTAGAGAGGGAAGAAGGGGTGAAGGGAGAGCGCGAGCACACAGGAAAGAAAATGAACACGGGATGATGTCCAGCCAACTGAGCCACAGCAGCGTGGGTGAAAGAGGCCACCTTTTATGAAGCACTTGCACAGTTACAGAATGCTATTCAATACAAATTTGGGGTATTTGAACAATTCCTATTGATTATTACATAATTAAGTCCATTTAAAAATTAAACCTTATAGAGAAAGGCGTAAAATAATTTTTTACTACTTTAAACAAAAAATCCCAATGGCAGCATAAAACACGGATGAGCTGGGATGGTATATTATATTACTCAGTTGTCTGTACCTATTTCCAACAAATAAAATATTAAGGATTTTTTCCAGGAAAATTCAAAAGACAGTTAATAATAAAATAATGGTAATTACTATTACCATTATCATTATTGTTATTAGGGCTGCAAGTATTCATTTTCTCAAATTGCTTCAGAGAAAGGAAGAAAACTAAGAAAAATTACTTCATGATTGGGATATAAAAATATTCCCATTGATAACCGAGGAAGGACCACAAAGCCTTCACAGTGAAACTGCCCGTGATGCAAAGTGTGATGGTAAAGGCAGGTTTACTAATGCCCAGTGCCCACTAGGGGCCTCACACACCTTGCTGGGCCATCTCAGGGCCTCAGAAATCATTCAGTGACTCCTAGCCCCTCACTATACAGGTGAGGCAATGCGAGTTTGGGATGTTTTCTCTGGTCCCCCTCATTAGTGGAATTACTTGTGTTATGCACCATGCTGGTTGGATAGACCCATCCTACACAACGCTATGTGGTCCTGCACCCTGCCAGAGCATGCTTGGAAGCAGGGAAGAAGGCAGAGACCATAGTTACATGAAATTTATTACTGTGATTTCCCTCAAATATTTTCTTCATCTACTATAGTCTAAATTTTCTCTTCTGATGAAACTATATTATATGTTTACATAATTAATGAAGTAAGCAGTCCATTCATTACCTGTATTTGATTCCTTGAACTTTCAGACCAGAATAGGGAGGTCACCTGTATTTTATCTTGCTTTGGCCTGAGAAAAATTATAGCTCTGATCTCTATATTATTGACCATACTGCTAAGCAGGGCAGCAAAATGGACAGATAAAGAAGTATCAAAAAAATTAAAAAAAAAGAGAGAGAATAAGCAAATTCTAGTAAATTCTAACATGAAGGATTTAAAAAAGTCAACCTTTTTCTATGACACCCATCTCAGCCTTAAATAAGAGTTTTCTTCAGTCTTTTAACGAAAAGTCACACTTTGGCTACTGATAAATTGTCAAATATGTCAATTAATTTGCATAATTAAGTTATTACCACTTAACATTAAAATAATTTATTCCAATGGGAGATAGGAGATAATGAAAATAATGACTAAATCCAGTGGTCACCGGCCACCTGAATCAAAGTGACAATTTCCCAAGTTTCACACATTATAACTTACTCATTGAAGATCTCATTAGAACTTTTACACTAGAATCCTGCAAAAAGTCTACACATTTTGGTAAAGATTCTTTCATTTTTAGTCCTACATAAAGAGTATCATGAGTGAAGGGTCTAGAATGCGTATGTACGTGAAGATACACTAATGGTAGCCTGCGACAGTGCTACTTCAGCCACATTAGGTACTTACACGTTAGAGCCAAAAGCAATGTGTCCGATGATCATGATCATGGTAACTCAGGAGGCTTTTTTTGAGTACTACGTGTCAGGCAATGATCTAATTCCTTCACATAAACTCATTTAGTCTTCAAAACAGCCCAACAATGACTCTCACTTTATAGATGTTCCAAAGGCAATTTAATACAGTGCTTAAAAGCAAGGATGCCGGAGCCAGCATTACTACCTTTCGTTCCTGTTACAGAAAAGGATATGGGGCACAGCAGGGTGCAGTCCTGGCCCCGCTGCTGGGGCAGAGCCAGGAAAGGACAGTGCTCACGCACGCTGCCTGGAACTTACTGGATCTTTTTTACGAGCCAGCATAGCAGGTGTGTTTTGTTTTATTTCATTTCAAACTCAGGACAACTTAATGATATCGCTACTGTACAGAATGAAAACCAAGCATGCTAATTGCTGCTTGCACAATGGGGACACTTTGTCGACAAAGATACAGATGCTACAGGAACTCACAGGAAGAACCTGCCTACAGGCACCAGCTAGGAGGAAGTTGGGCCAGGAGGCAGATTCAACCCTGCATGCCCTTCACTGTGCCCACCTGTTGCTGCACTAAAACAGGGAGTTTCTTAAGCAGAGAGAAAAAAGAAGAAACCAACACATCAGGGGATAACTCGAGTTTACCCCTTCATACACCCAAAGTTTTCCACTAGGGCATTTTCCCCCCTGTGACATATTTTATCACCTATAAGGAAGGAATGAAAAACCAGTTTCCACTTAACGTGTCTGAAATACACTCTGGAGTGAAGACTGCAATCATGTGAAATACCATAGAGCCTGGCATGTAGGTGCTGGGTCAATTATATGTACATATATCAAACGTCATGTTAACAAAAGCACACACATATATACACACCATAAGCGCACACATCCATGTGTTTCTTACTCGACCTGGGGATCTGATGGTAAACTCTGAAGGTTTTCACTAAGCTCATCTTACACAACTTGAACTATTTGCATAGGTGGACCTGCAGAACAAACTAAAACCTGGTGCTTCTTCTGTGATAGCAAGCAAAACTAGCTTTCCTGCTCTCTCCCTTCTCCTTCCTTTCTTTTCAAAAAGATTGTATTTATTTCTAGAGAGAGGGGAAGGGAGGAGGAATGGGAAGAAAACATCGGTGTGCAAGAGAAACACTGATTGGTTGCCTCTCGTGCACCCCCAACTGGGGACCTGGCCCACAACCCAGGCAGGTGCCCTGACCGGGAGTCCAACTGGAGACCTTTCGGTTTCAGGGATGACGACCTACCCACTGAACCACACCTGTCAGGACCAGACAGGGCTTTCTCAGATGTATCAATGGAGGTGACAGCTGCCGTGCCTTGCACACAGCCTAGGCCTATGTCACCTGTAATTATGCATCTCAGTGAACTTGACTCATGACTTTCAAGCCTAAACAGAATCTGTTCCTGATTCAATTATCGATTCACTGGCTTCAGCCAGTTTCATGATTTGACTCCTCTGTACGTCCTGTGTGATCGTGTCACTGCTGCTGAAGGAAATCACAACGTCTAGATGAGCAAGCTCTGCATCTTTTGAGATGCACAAAGAAATAAAATTGCATTAAGACAGACTTTTGCCCCTGGAATTAGTTCAAAACGAATAAAGAATAACAAGTTTAGAAACATCTGTCCCACGAATAACTTAATGATTGAAGAAAATTTCAAGAAGGGATTCCTGCCTAGGTTTGCTTGGAGGCCTGACATGAAATTTCAGAGTGAACTTGTGGAGTGCATTACCCTGGCAAAAGGATTTCAAACAAGTCCTTCTATGACCTTCCTAACATCACAACCTGTGCAAACTTGACTGAAAAACATAATGTAACTATTCTGAAGACGTTTAGAATTTTAAAGGTAAAATGCAACCTCAACCAAGCTAAGAATATTTTTCCCTTTCTAAGCTTCATTCGAAATACGCGAAAACGCACATATTTAATGCGCACATCTTGATGAGCTTGCGCCCAGGCCTTGCTGCGGTGCAGCTGTGGTAGCCCTCACAGGTGGGGGACCCTGCAGGGCCAGGCGAGCCGCGGGGGGCTCCCAACGGGGCTCTCGTGCTTCCAGTCCAGCCCCTGTGTCCGCCCAAGCACAGAGCCGGTCAGACTTTTCACCCGGCACACCAGCCCATCGCTCTGGACATGACGCAATCAATTCCCAAGTAGCAGACTCCCCAGACCCATTCCTTTCATGTTCTCACATGTAGTAAAACACAACGACTTGTTTATTTTACATACTTTTTAACCTATCCCATCAGATAGGCTAATAGATGAGTAATCTAAAATTCAAATGGGTCAAGAAACCAGCTTAAGGTAGCCAGCTATTGAGCTATGTCACATAATGCTAACAGCAGGATGTCAGGGGGTGGTGGGATTCTGAGGAGTAAAGTTGAATTATTGAGGACTTGCAAAAGAAATCACCACTCTGCTTCTCTTCCTGCTATCCCCTCTAAAACCTTTCAGTACTCTGCGTTTTACATAAAGTTAACAGCTGATAGCACTAGGGGTCCAAGTTTTCACGCTGCCATAGTACTTGGAGGTGGGCTGCTACCAAAAGCATATCCATGCCATGACACGAGGGGTTGAGGTGGGGGGTGGGGGGTAGACAGAATCTTTGGCAGGTGAGGCATCACTGCGATGTCTCTGGTGGGGCCCCAGCTGGCCTGTCAGCTGAGCCTCCTCTGCCCAAGGGGAGCTCTCTTCTGGTCCTTCACTTACTTTCCTTGCTTTCTTAGGGAAGTGGGGTATGTTTCCCTACCTGCCCCTCCCCCATGAATAAAATCATATATGCGATAATCAACAGAGCCTTTCTTGTGAAATGTCTCTTTATAAAATGAAGTACTTCATTCTCACAATATGATTATTTTACAAAAACACAAAAGGTAAAACCTGTATCAAACTTGCACTCCCACCCCTCTCAACACAAAACGAGGGTAACTGAGGGAGTGGCCCAGTGCTAATCATACCTGAGAATCGGGAACTCCATCAGCTTCTGTCACAGTCATGTGCTTGTCATTATTTTCTTCATCTTGTTCAATTGCTTAAACAAATAAAAAAGAACAATACTGAATGTGGCATCACAGGAAAACCACTTCAGGTAATTTTCTTTCTGGTAGCAATTCGATAGGAAAAAATGTCAGGTAGGTTAAAATCTAAATATTAGTACTAATTTTGTATTACTTGGTTGAACAGTTTAACCAATAGCATGGAGCACTTTTCATGTATGTTATCTCATGTATTAAGTCAATGGCAGTGGAAAACTTTGATCTCATTCTCCTTTTCACTAAAACCTATCAAGACATCATCATGTCAGTTTTATACTTTACCCAAAGGGGAATTGGGATGGAGATGAAGGTTTCTATCAAGGTCATGTGGGAACATTTTGAATATGATAGTTTTGCCTAATAGTTTAGTGTTATATAATAAAAGAAGCCTATTTTATTTCAGATTGCTCAATGCGTTGCTTCCACAAAATTCCAAACCATGGAGCCTTGCATCCACCTCTTCTCCATATCCCCCCAAGTTCTGTCTTCCTTTCTGTGCTGGTGCTATAACATCCTACTACAAAGCCCCTGATTCCAGCCTCTCCCTGATACAGTCTAGCATGGGCACAACTTCCAAAATAATTTTTAAAAATAACAAATGCCGTGCTTTGGCCTATGTACATTTATTTTATCAAGTCCAAACTCCATTCATCATTGAAGGTCTACCTCAATCTCTCTAGCTTCTCTAGCTTCTTTCTAATCTCCAACTTCACCCTGACATTCAACACCAAACATATTATACCCAACTCTGACACGATCACAGTGATTTCATTATTTTTCTCTTTCTACAGTTTGCTCTTCCACTTTAACAACTATTTTTTCAGCACTGAGAATGTGCCTGGCACTTGATTATTCCTGTGAACAAGACAGATACACCCTTAACCTTGTGAAGTAATACACAAGCTAGGGAGATAGCCAATGAACAATAAATACTACATCTAATAATAACAACAATAATTTTAAAAAATAAAATGGAATTAGACTTCTAGGCAAGATGGAGGCATAGGCAGACATGCTTTACCACCATGCACAACCACCAGAAGACTTACAACTAGGTCTCAAGATAAGTAAAACCCAGAACTGTCAGAAAATTGAACTGTATGGAGGCCTGACAATAAGGATTTAAAGATGGATAGGAGGGGTGGAGACAGGGCAAGAGGAGTGGAGAAGCATTATGGAGCAGAGACAGCAATGGCAGTGGAATGGGCATGAGCAGTCCCACATTCATGTGTGGTGGATAAAGATAGGGAGGGATACCTTAGAAATGAGCAATTCCAGCCCCAGGCAAGACCACACAGCCAAGGGTTCCAGTGCCAGGAAAATAAAGCTCCCTAACTTCTGGCTGCAAAAACCAGTGGGGTTTGGGGTAGCAGAAAAAAATGCCAGATTTTCAGAAAACTCCACTTAAAGGGCCCATACACTCTTAAAACATACGCAAACCCACCCACTCTGGGATTCAACACCAAGGCAATAGCTGGAAGGATTTCAGTCGCACAGAGGGAGTGAGTGAGATGACTAGAAATGGGACAATTGCTGAAAAGCGGCCCAGGTTCCCCTCCGAGCCCTCCCTGACACACAGCCACAAAGCAGTGAAATAGGTGGCCCCGCCCTGGTGATTACTTAAGGCTCCACCCCACACAACCTACTGCTGCCTTTTATAGGGAGTCAAAGCAGCTCTAACTAATACACAGAAACTAATACAAGGAGGTTGCCAAATTGGGGAAACAAAGAAACATGGCCAACGAAAAAACAGAACAACCCACAACTGCCCCCGCCAATACTTAGCAAAATGGAGACAGCCAATCTATCAGATGCAGAGCTCAAAACAATGGTTATCAGGATGCTCAAAGAACTCACTGAGTATGGCAACAACATAAAAGAAGAAACAAAAGTTACACTAAGAGAAATAAAGAAAAATCTATAGGAAAACATCAATGAAGGGAAGGAAGCCAGGATTCAAATCAATGATTTATGACATAAAGAAGAAATAAACATTCAACCAGAACAAAAAGAAACAAAAATTAAAAACAAAAATTAAACAAACAAAAGAAGGATAGCATAAGAAGGCTCTAGGGCATCACCAAACATGACAACACCTAAATAACAGGGATGCCAGAAGGAGAAGAGGAAGAGTAACAAATTGAAAACTTAATTTGAAAAAATAACGAAAGAAACCTTCCCTAATTTGGTGAAGGAATGAGACATACAAGTCCAGGAAGCACAGAGAGTCCCAAACAAGAGGGACCCAAAGAGAACCATACTAAGATACATCATAATTAAAATGTCAAAGGTTAAAGATAGAGAATCTTAAAAGCATCAAAAGAAAAGCAGAGAGGCACCTACAAAGAAGTACCCATAAGAATATAAGCTGATTTCTTAAAAGAAACTTTGCAAGCAAGAAGGGGCTGGCAGCCTTGCCTGGTGGCACAGTGGATAAGGAACCGGCCTGCGAACCCAAAAGTTGCTGGTTTGATTCCCAGCCAGGGCAATATAACCAGGTTGCAAGCCAGGCCTCCAGCCAGGTCTGTAGCTGGAGGCAGGTGATAGGCAACCACACATTGATGTCTCTCTTTCTCTGCCTCTCTCCCTCTATCCCTTCCTTTCTCTCTAAAAATAGTAAATAAAAATATTTTTAAAAAATGAAGGGGTTGGCAAGAAATATTCAAAGTGATGAAAAGGAAGGACCTACAACCTAGATTACTCTATCCAACAAAAATATCATTTAGAATGGAAGGTCAGATAAAGTACTTTCCAGACAAGGTAAAGCTAAAGGAGTTCAGCATCATCAAGTTATTATCACATGAAATGTTAAAAGGACTTATTTAAGAAAAAGAAGAACATCAAAACTATAATCATGAAAAAGGTAACTCACAATTATCAACAACTGAATCTAAACAATAATAACAACAACAACTAAGCAAACAACCAGAACAGGAACAGAATCATGAGTATGAAGATCATTTGGAGGGTTATCAGCTAGGAGGGGGGAGGGGAGAATGGGGGAAAAGGTGCAGCGATTAAAAAATAGACAGGGCTCCCTGGCTGGTGTGGTTCAATGGGTTGAGCACCAGGCTGTGACCCAAAGGACCACTGTTTATAGAGTCCCAGTCAGGGCGCAGGCCTGGGTTGTGGGCCAAGTCTCCAGTTGGGGGCGCATGAGAAGCAACCACACATTGATATTTCTTGTCCTTTCTTTCTCCCTGCCTTCCCTTCTCTCTAAAAATAATAAATATAATCTTAAAAAGGGGATGGATGTAATACAACAATAAAATTTAAAAAGAAAAATAAATAAATAAAATCTTTAAAAAAAATAGGCAGGGGAGTGTTAAGAATAGTACAGGAAATGGAGAAGCCAAAGAACTTACATGCATGATCCGTGGACATTAACTAAGGGGATGATTGATGGAGGGAAGGGGGAATACTGGGCAAAGGGGGGCAAAGGCAGAAAAATTGGGACAACTATAATAATATAATCAATAAAATATATTTAAAATAAAAGTAAAACAAAATGGAATTAAAGGTCATGGTAAATGGGGAAACGATAGAAACCTACATGGATAAGGTCATTTTAGGGAGGTGACACGGGGGTGATACTTCTCTCAAAAAGCAATAGTTGGGCTGAGACCTGGAGGCTACGATGGAGCCACCCATGGCAGTGACAGTGACATGATAAGACCCACCTGGAGACAGTACAGACCATGGTCAATTCAGATCTTAATGGGAACTCATTAAGGAATTTAAAATCAGGAACTACATGATTTGATGTATTTTTTCTAAAGTTCTTTTTGCCTTCTTTGTGGTGAACAGACTGAAGAGAGTCAAGCCAGAGAGAACAGTTAGGTGACTGTGGCTCTCATCTTGGCAGAGATGACAATGACTCAGAATAGGCAGGCAGCAAAGAGCTGAAGAAACATGGAGGATTTGAGCTGTAATTTTAGACCAAATGAGCACAATTTGCCAATGAATTGATTATAGGCGGTAGGGTGAGGGGGGGAGAAGAAGCAATCAAGGATGACTCCTAAGTAGAAGGAAATGTTGCTCATACCCATCGTACCATTTATTCTTTTTGCCCTCTCTATTGCTAACCCTCTGCCGCACTTACCATGAGGTCACCCACTGTACTTTTGGTTTCAGTTTGCATTGTTTTGTGTAGTACTTGTAAACACTATGCTTTCTGCTCTGTGTTTTTGAAAAATACCATTTCTTGTACCTTTTGCTTTTGCATGCCTTTTACACCCACATAAATGCCATGAACACAGTAAGAACACAGTACGAGCCCTGTAACCACTAATGGAACGAACAATTTCTCCCCAAGTGACCAAAATGGCACAACTAGACTATAGCTACTTATATAAGCTCTGTCTTTCATAACTAATTATGAAAGAAGCAGGGAGGGAAACTCCATTCAACTCTTTGGGCACCTAGGATAACTCCTAGCAGGTAAGCATCGAAAGGCAAAGCAGGCACAGTGAAGGTGGGTGGAGGCTTTCTTCTATTTCCAGCAAGTTCCATTCACACTTGTTCAAAGAAGGAAGGTTCCCTGTTGCCCTGTTGCTACCGTTGCTCAATTCAGAGGAAACTTAAGAACAAAGAAAAACCCTAATGTTTTCTCTAAAAAACTAGAGGTGAATGAAAAGGAAAAAATGAAATATAGAATAACACTCTAAATTCCACTTAAAGGTGCAATGGGCTAGAGAAGTAAGGAGCTCCACTCTATTAATTGAAATAATGAAAAGAATTCTTTTCTCATTCTGTAATGGGCAGTGATTTTCTTGGGGGAGATGCAATTGGATACCCTATCAACATGAGACAGCGCCACCAACAGGAAGTACCAAGAAACCTTGGCACTTAACTTATGCTTCATTTGAGTTTGCCTTCAAGGTGCAGTTTTGATGAAAATGGAAATTAAATTTTTAAATTTATTTTTTTAACTACTAAGTTCCTGTTTTGTTTTTAAAATAACGCTGCTCTGGGGGTAGAGGCGTTTCTTTTTCTTACCTTATTATACGAAAAAATAGGGCACACAGAACAATGAACAACAATTTCAGAATTGAGAGTTAACACTATTTTTTGAGCTTTAGACAAAATTCCTAATACATATAAATAGAATCAAGGGGGCAAGAGATTAGCACAATGGCATATTTGGAATAAAAATTCAGTCCTACAGCTTTATCTTCTCTCAACAACAGTGCTACATTTTTGGTCACGTCTTGGAAGATCTCAGTATGGGTTGCCCTGCATGACACTTTGGTTAACAAAGCAAAAATTAGAAACACAAGCAAGCAGCCTATCTCAACCAGCATAGGGGAGACTCTCAAAGTTCTGGGGGACTCTTGACCTTAGCACCCTAATCACAAAGAAAACGCCTGGGTCTATCTGTTTTTAATCCTCACCTGAGAACATGTTTATTGATTTTTTTTTTTTTTTTTTTTTGAGAAGGAGGAGGGGAGAGGGGTGGGGAGGGGGATGAAGGAAAGAAGAAAGGGAGGGATGGAGGGGGTGGAGAGAGAGACAGAGAGAGACAGAGACAGAGGGAAACACTGATCGGTTGCCTCCTTTATGTGCCCTGAACAGGTTTCGAACTAGCAACCTAGCTATGTGCCCTGACCAGAAACTGAACCCGAAACCTTTAGGCACTTGGGATGCCCCTCCAACTATCACAGCCACCCAGCTAGGATAAGACCTGGGTCTCTTCCAATCATAGGTAACATTACTTTATTGGAAATACAAAAACATCATGATTCCAAAAATGTGTTTTAGCCAAGTGGTTCCTATATATTAGTTGAGAACAAAAATTCAATTTACATTGCACTTTTATGATTTCCCCATAAAGCCTCACGTATGAAATACAAAATCAAGTCAGCTAAAAGGAAGTGCTCCATGTCCATTTAATACAAAGATTAATGTCAGGGAATAAATAAGGAGTCCACTTCTCTCTTCATGCCTCCTGCTGGTGCAGCTCATGTGGTGGAAGGAGGAAGCAGTCAGTTTTTAGATTTTTGGGCTTTGTTTTTTCACTTATCTGATCAGAATACGAGTAGGCTGGGAGAAATTTTCTCTACAAATATTGATTCTGGGCCAGTTCCCTCCCATGTGATGCGGGCACCGGCACGACAGCTCCCAGGACCAGGAGGATCACAGCCTAACTCTGCCAACACAAACCAGCTCCTTCTCTCAGCACGCAGAGTCCAAAAACAAGAACTGGCCTTTGAAAATAACTTACCACAACAAAAGTCACAAGCGCAAGATCAAAAGCATGTATTCTGAATAGTGAACATGAGAGCCTACAGAAGAACTAAAGATGTATGTGGATTAATTATTTAGCACTAATCACAGAAGAGTCCTTAGTTTAAATGTTCTTATTTATAACTTAGCCAAGAGCAATTCATGGGGAGCTGCAGGTGACAGCCTTGGACAAGTGAAGGACTTACCTAACATCACGTTCTTGTTGCCCTGGGGACAACAGGTATCCTCTCCCTACCACTTACTGGGATGGTTACTAAGAAACCTCTCCTAATAACTCTACTAATGTGATTATTTAAACACAAAGGGGATTAATGTCCTTTCAATATGATGCTTATTTAACTTCTGCTGATCACCTTTGTAAAGGTAAGAGCCACACTGACGCACTGAACATACAGTGATTATAATGCACTAGGTGACTACAGTTGTAGGATTTAGTTTTCTTTTTCACATTAATTTATTGTTGTACTACATTTGACCGATTTTTCCCCATTGCTCTCTTCCGCCACCCCAGTCAATCCCCACATGCTGTCTATGTCCATGGGTCATTTATACTAGCTTCTTGTCTAAACTCCTCATCTTTGCCCCTTTCTCCAACCCCCAATTAAAAAAAAAAATCAACTACATCATTTTTTTATTTACAAACCAGCCAAAACTTTAACTACAGACAGAAAGGTTGCACTTCAAGTCTTAATGTGAGAAATCAGTAAACATCATTAAGAAAAATAACCTGTTGAGTATTTTGCCAAGAATCAACGTTTTGTGAATATAATCTTTTTATATTATAATATTATAATATAAAAAGTGCAGCATTTTATTCAGAGGAAGCTCTTCCATAAAGGGTTCTCATCGGATGACCTGGTGCATTGGGCAGATCAAGCCACCCCCACTTTCCAGCTGAGGGTAAGTAACCCGTCCTGGTGCCCCATGGACATGCATGCACCTGTGGCAGTCAGACCTGCTTGGGTCAAGGCTGGGGCAGAACAGGGCTGGTCACACAGCACACTGCAAATCCACTCACATGGACCTGTGTTTCTTTTCACTTCTTTAATGAAATAGAACAGCACATGACCAAAAGAAAGCATGGAAAGACATTTAAAAATCAAAATGCATTGCCACTAGTATTTTTCATGAACGTGGATGAGCTCTGTTGTGCGTGCCATGGGTTGTGGACATAAAACTGTTAGGAAAACACAGAGGTGTTTCAGGCCATGGGAGGCAGGAACTGGTTCCGCATTATCTAAATAACCAGCTATTTTTTGTACCATTCCTGGAGAAGGGCCATAATATTTATTTTAGGAGGCCCCGCCACAGCCCAGTGTCCACACGCAGCCAGCGGTGCCCTCCCTGGGGGACCGCAAGGAGATGAGCTTGCAGGGAGAAATGCTGAGAGCGTGTGTTCAATTGTGGTTACCCGGAAGGTAACCTCCAATGCTGCAAAATGCTCAAATCTTCTCTCTTCTTTCAACAGTACAGGAGGGAAAGCAGTTGCAACCTTCACCTAATGGCTCTTCATTTTTTAAGTGTTAAAATTTGAAAAATAATGGTCCGTTTTCACCATCAGGAGCCATGTAGCATTAGAATCTGGCCCCTGCAGTGCTGTTTGCACTTTTCTTTGAAAGCGGACCAACAGCCGCTTTATCTCTGTCCAAACCACCTTTTCTCAGCCCCAACCTGCTCAGACTGTCAGCTGAACTTGAGACTGTTGTTTTTAAACGCTCTTTTCTTGGTCCTTATCGGCCTGGAACCCTCTAACAACGCCAGTTTCACGCAGGCTCTTTCCTCTGCGATCTTATCCGCTCCCGTGGTTTCACCTTGCGCCATCACGTGCGCTGGTCCCAAATCTGCGTCTCCATCTCTTCCCTCGCCCCTGAGCTCCAGGTGCACCGCTCGGGTTACACGCGGAATGTGTCATCTCGCAGGCCATCCTGCAACTGCTGCGGATGAGTTGCTGTGACAAGGGCAGCAGCACCACCTCTGTCCTCAAAAAAGAGCCGCCTGTTTAACGAAGGCCTGAAATCGCACGCAGCACCTTCCCTGGAGGCCACCAGCTTCCTCCTCCTCCAGGCGTCTGTGTTTTAGGGCAGATCGCTACCAGGCATCTTCGTGCTTTCTCCTTTTCCTCCGTGTTCACAGAAGCCTTTCATTAAATTCTGTCACTTCTACCTCTGAAGTGTTTCCTTGTGCCAGTCAGAGCTCGGAGCCCCACCACCCCTCACCTGGGCCACGCCGCAGCCTCTGGGCCAGCCAGCCACCCATTCTCACAGCCGCCCACACTCGCTTCCAACAGCCAGTCGGCCAGTCCGATCCGGCGTCCCTCACCCTCCAGATTCCTGCCTCTCTGCACTTAGGGGCGGTGAGAAGCTCACAGGAGGCTCAATACCAATTCAGGATCCAGGGCCCGTCCCGAGGGCGCCGATGCAGGAGGGCTTAGCTGGGGGTTGTGCCAGTTGAGCAGTCTGACACCTGTAACACCTGCTTGTTCATAAACACTGGCAAGCATTCCGGCTGAAGCTTCAGCCAGGCCTGGAAGGCTGGGTCATGGGGTCTTGGACTCTATCCCCAGGTGTACCAATCACTTATTTATCTGATTTGTTGCATGTAGAAATCTGAATTAAATGAGATCATATAACTGTTACCCAAAATGGATGTTTACTTCCAACTGACGTTTTAGAACATGTATATGGCTGGCCTTCTTAATCAGATTGCTAGCACTATTACGATTATCCTCGTTTTACAGAGGGGAAAACCGAGAGTGAGAGATGCTAAACAGCTTGACCAGAATGACACAGGAAGTCAGTGGAGGAGGTAGTTAAATATCCAGGTCTTATCCTTTATCTGCTCTAATATGGCATGGAAATTTATTGAACAGGAGTGAGACTGAAAAGACAGAAAACAGGAGGTTTGTGGCGAACAGTCTAAAAACTGCCTTGTATTTCCGGCTAGGACTTCAGTCTCTTTGAAAAGTAGGGCCATAACGACCACTTCAGTTTTAAGAACTCCTCCTCACCATTTCCCTTACAACTGTCCCCATGCTTCACAACCCATGTATCTATAGAGAGCAAGTAAGATTTGAGGCACAAAAGAAATGTATTACTTTTGTTAACGTCTGAATATAGGTGTGCTGATGTTCTGAAAATTCACAGCACCCAGGCAACATAAAAGGTGGATAGTGAGGAGGCTAAAACCAGAGGCAGATGAAAAACTGCCACCTCCCCCATCAGACTCACCTAAGGCTGCACAGGGGAGCAGGGCTCCGACCACCTCCCCGCAGCCGCCTGGCTGACTGGTTAGCTATACCCGCCCCCCTACCAAGGGGCAGGCAGGATTCCACTTCAGCTCCCTGCCTCAGTCCTGTAGCAGGGACCCTACAAGCTTCCTGTCCTTCCACTTCTTCTTAAGGTTTTATAATGTTTCCTTTTGAATAACATTTATACAAGTCCAGTCCATGGAAAAGTTATTCAACAGAGAAAAATGAAAACGCCACCAGAGCCAAGTGTGTCCTGAGTCAGACCCTTTAATTAGACCGTAACTATTTGCTTTGTATGTTGGAGTAATAAAGAGCTAATCTGGACTCAATCTCAACAGCCTATTTGCTTGCCCTTCTTATAAGGAAATGTCTCCAGAAAAACAAAACAAGTGTCCTTTGAATGCAAAGATGGCCTTTATATAACCCAACTAAAATAAAATCTCAATTAAAAAGAAATCAAGTTACTCTTCACTATAATTCTTCAACATTTTTACTGAGCAACAGACAAACTTCGGTTTTCTAAGTGTGTTTAAAGGCTGTGTTCGGGGAAGGACGCGTTCAGGTCAATCTACTCTGATCACACAGTAAGACGCTGGGCAGCATCTACAAAATTCCTGGTGCACACTACTACCCCATGAAATTTCTCTTGGGAATTAAAACGTTAAAAGAATTTTAACCCCGGGGTAGGAGAAAAGTGATTTCTGGGCTTAACTACGTGCCCACATGAAGCTGTATGCCATTTCCTACAACTCCCCTCCCCCGCTCCCCCAGGGCTTTGTCCAGAAGCTCCATTTCATGAAATAAGAAAAGGACCTTTGGAACCAGTGAGTCACAGCAAGTGGCTCAAGCAGAACTGAACCTGAGTCGGCTGATGGCTGATTTGTTTTTCACCGCTACACCACTGCCTCAGGGACCATAAACCACGAAACACGGTCAGGTCTACCTGACTCCCTTGTTAAGTAAGGTTTTATGGCAGATAAGCACCTACATTTAGAAAATAACATAACTTTCTGCCACTCATAGGATGCTCATCAAATTCTTTTTCATCCTGATTTCTCAGCAGTTCTACAGCTAAACCTTCCCCTTGTCATGACAATGGAATTCATGACAGAGGAACTGCCAAGGACTCCCTAAGAGACTCAGTGTTTGCAAACACAAGCTAAGTATTGATTCAATCAGCCAATCAATGGATGGTGGGCAGCTCAAGAGGAGGCCAGGAAAGAACTGAAAAAATTCCTAAGCCCTCAGCTACATCTTACCTGCTAGAATGTAAAGAAATTTTCTTTTGTTACACATTCAACATCCTTCCTGCGATATTTCTGGTATACGACAAGTTATATCAACTCACCAAACTTCAACTTCATTACTTGCAAAAGGGGGATGATAATAAACACCACCCCACAGGATGGGTGTGGGGCAGGAAGGATGGATGGAAAGTGCTTCAGCAAGGGTAGCTACTTTGTACTAAAAACATGGGTTTGTGCTGTTTACTTTTGCATTTTCATCTGTGGACAGGAGCTTCTTTCTAATCAGACCCACCTCTTATTTGGGTAGAATAGAAGACCAGGATGTAAAAACAAAGTCATTAATATCTGTATTCTGACATCCAAGGCAGAATGTTGTAGCAAGACAGGCTTGAAAGGGCAGAAGCTGTGGAGCAATGTTCCTTTCCTTCCTGCATATCAGGAGCTCAAGAAGCCTCAGCTCTTTGATCCCTCCCTCCTGGGACTGTGACTCCACAGGGAGGCAGTCAGCAAGTAACAACGGGCTAGAAAATTCAACGCTGTCCCCAAGATGCTCCAAGTGGGCTGTGGGAAGGAGCTGGGGAAAGAGGCAGCGGAGACGGAAGGTCAGAGCTGTGGCCCGGTCTTCCCGGACGGGGCTAGGGCTCTGAGAGGTGAGGACACCGAGGACAGGCGTGGAAGGTGACACTGGACTGAGCCCTGGCATATAGTGGGGACCACCTGGAGGTCAGCCCCAGCCCCACACGGGCTCAGCAAACTCTGCCATGAGCACAGTGAGGCTAGATACAGGCAGGCCAGGTGCACTGCTCGTTCTTTCCTGGGATGCTCTTCTTTCCCAAGGACTCAAAAGCTTTTATGTGCCCTGCACATAAAGGCCAGCAAAGCAGCCTCCCACCCAAAGAGGGAGAGGCTGGATGGAGCAGGTGGGGGTTTACGGCCCCAGCAAGAGGCAAGGCGGGGCAGGACAGCCAGGAAGGTCCAGAGATGCTGACCCAGCAGGGATAGGCCCCTGACCAGCAAATCCTAAGGTGGCAGCAGAGACCAGAGACGGTGGGCACTGAGGGGCTCCAGCGACCCTCACATGCCAGGGACTGAGTGATCCAAAAGGGAGCATTTAAATGAGGCCCAGGCAGGAGCGACATTCTGAGCCGACCATTTTCCACAAAAACAATTCAGATCAGAAACAGCTGAAAGACTGCTGCCTGGCAGTAGGTGGCAGCTGTGAGGGCCCGGGCACTGCTGTCGGAAATACAGAACACAGCACAGAGGCACACCTCAGTGAACAATGTTGACGGCCTGCTATATTAACACCTTTGAGTATCAGAGCAAGTGCTTTAATGGCTGGTGAGAGGAAACAATCTTATAAGATGACCAGATAACAAAGTAAGCCAAAAACAGATTTGGAAATAGAAAAGTTATCCGACAGCATTGGCTATTAGCCCCAACTATTTTTCATATCCATGCCAAAGGCTCTGAGCCTTTGTTTCCTCTTATATAAGTACAGGTAGATGCATTATGAATTTTCATTAAAAATAGACAAAATAGGTTATTTTATCTGTCTGGCTCTCTTCTTGAAATATCAAGGTAATAAAAAACAGCATTAAGGCAGGCCTCAGGAAAAGTCCCTACAAGGGACCTGGGCCATTGAAATAAATGTGATTTTTTTGATGAGATTGTTTCTGAAATTAGTTGTCTCTGCAGGCTGAATGTTACCAGCAAAATAAAGCAACTTCAGTAACTTGGATTCAGGGACAAATGCTAAGCCTGGATTCTTCAGCCTTTGTTATTTCAGGGATGACCAAGAAGACTGGAGGGCAGGGCAGGAGGCGCCCCATGAGCAAGCTCCAGCCTTGATGGGCTGCTGCCACACTGTGAGGCCTGGTGATGGCCTTGCTGCAGCCACACTGTGAGGCCTGGTGATGGCCTTGCTGCAGCCACACTGTGAGGCCTGGTGATGGCCTTGCTGCAGCCACACTGTGAGGCCTGGTGATGGCCACTGCCCCTTCCCTGCTGACCAGACCAGGTGGTCATATCTCTTCCTGGAGCCCCAGGCTGCTGGGACAATGCCTGCCCCCTCCCTCACCCACTCCCACTGTCAGCACGAGGTCATGGCCAGGGCTTATCGACACTCACCAGCCCCCTTAATGCCCTTATCTGAAGGATGGAGAGCTGGCTTTCTGACTAATTGTGATGTGTGCTGTATGAGGCCTCCTTTAGACATCAGAGAAAGTCCTGCACTTCGCTCCACCTTCAGAAGTAAGATACAGAAACGGGTCTTTTAAACACATGAAGTAAAACTAAAAATTAAAATGAAGAAAATAACAAATAAAATTAAGTTGGCAGTTGAGATATTCAGGCTTTGCTCTCTATGATAGAGGAAAACTGGCAACATTTCTAAAAACTACCATCTGTTCCTAAGGATATAAAGAACCCCAATATTGAATTTCTCGTCTTTTTTTTCTACCAGAAGACAATAACAGGATAAGGTGTAAACTTCCTCAATTGATCTTAATAGGTCTTAAAGTGAATGCTTTGTTTTTATTAAATGATTGTGTTTTCAAAAGATAGAAGTTAGTCACTTTTTGGCAAAAGGAGACCCAGACAAGATCTCTACTTCTGTTGACTCAGGACCTGCTCCCAACTTACCGGGATACGGCTTCACTGCAGGTGCACTTATTTGGATTGAAGTCACTTCTCTTTATATCCATGCAAATCACTCTCCCCAAAGTCCTCCTGCTAAGTTTAGTATAGAAACTTCAGTGGGAATGTCTGCCTGAGCCTGCCCACCAAATAAAACTTGGAAATAATTCTCTTCATTTATAAAGCTTTTCCTGCCAATGCCAAAAGAACTTGATAATAATTCTGTTATCATTCTCATGAGAAAGTGTCCTTTCAGGCACAGAAACACTGAAAAGTTAGGTAGTAGACCCATAAATGAGGAGCAAACGTGTAACATGTTTGACTTCCTCTGACATGCTTGGCTCATTAGACCAACGCCCTTCATTAGCCTCCTGCTTGCTCCCCGAGATTGCAGATTCAATCTGGAGACCACTCCATCGTCATTCAAGGAACAATTCTGATGGACTTTCCAGAAACAAACCCAGAATTATGTTTAATAGCACGGATCCATCTCTGTTTTCTAATCTCCAAACAAAAAATACTTCTGTCAAAAGTGCACAATGCAAAACTTTGCTGACTCCTGTCAAAATCTGCATCACCTGATCTCAAAAACCAGTATTAAAATGAAGTATTTGGCTGGTGGCAGAGTGGATAAGGCACCAGCCTGTGAACCTAAAGGTGGCTGGTTCAATTCCCAGCCAGGGCACATAACCAGGTTGCAAGCCAGGTCTCCAGCCAGGTCCGTAGCTGGAGGCAGGCGAAAGGCAACCATACATGGATGTCTCTCTCCCTCTCTGCCTCTCTCCCTTCCCCTCTCTCTGAAAATAATAAATTTAAAAAGAAAAGAAAAGATTAAAAATAAAATAAAATAAAATAAAATAAAATAAAATGAAGTATTTTTACAACCTGTCTGAAAAATGCAAATAGCTGGAGCCACGGTTCGTTTAGCTACCTTCAAGGAAAATGTCTCATTGAGAAATGATCAAATGTTTAAGTATATATGTGTCACATCAATGGAAAGAACAGTACACGAAGTAGGTTTCATTTTTATCCAAACGGCCTCACTTCTCCGGCAGAATTCAGCTGAATCAAATCGCATGCTTTCTATTATGTACCATGAGCATTATTTACTTATACTCACACCCACTGTGTTCATGCCATTTTCAGTTTTACTGAGAATAGCTCCATTTTCAGGGCTGTTCATACAATTAGACTTTTAATGTGACGAATGATGGACAATAGCGGTCATATGGCCAAGACAAAGATTTCCCTTGATAGCTCTTACTTCTCAATACAAGTGACAGCAGGAAATGTTCCCAGGAGTATGTGGGGGTTGGTGTGGGCAGGGGAAGCGGGCCTTGGGTAGACTTTCATTTAAGAAAAAAGTCAATAGTATGAAAAAGTTTGGAAAGCAAATGAAGTGATCAGCAGTTACTCCTCCTACATTCTTATCAAATAAGACAGCCATGTATGATTAAGTAAAAAAAAAGCTGCACCTTACTTGGTGTTTAGGACCTGACAGCAGGCCTAGCTGGGCACCTAGTTATCAACCACACCCGGCCCCTTCCCTTACAAATGGAGACGGAGGGGAAGGAACCACGGCTTACGGGTGGCCACGGGCCAGTGCGGGGTTCAGATCCCCTGACTACAAGCCTGCGACAGCTGGCTTTGGGAAGGAGGCTGTGTTTACCAGACGGCACAATTCCGTAACTTTATGAAAGCAGCATATGGCCAGGATTCTTCTTCGTGAGGGATATTTTAGTTCAGAAGAGAGATGATTTTAGCCATTAATCTAGCTTTCACCTTAATTATCTAATCAGTGTCTTTTAATAGTTCCTTAACTATTCTATGTAATATTTTAAAACATCTACAGACCACTCTTATTTTGTACCTTAGGGACGTACGGAGAAGCAAATCAAAGAATTACAAATTTTGAAAGTAGGTTACAGATCAACCCTCCTCCTGCCTTCACCCACCTCTCAAATGTAAACTGTTCTTCAAACACACAGACTTAATCAGCTCTCTGGCTTTAGGTGGACACCAGGGCTTTTGGAGGCACCTGGGACTAGCCTGCCAGCCTTGGGCTGGACTCAGAACGCTGGGTACCATTGACCCCACGCTCATCATGGAAGCAGCCCCACTCCCTAGGGGCCCAGGCACTTTGGAGCTGGCTGGTGGCCTAGGAGGGGAAGCCACCCTGTCAACAGTGTATCAAAGACACCCATTAGCTGCCTCAATCAGTTAATTAGCTCAACAAATGCAAAACTTAAATCATTAAAGCAAGTGGCCCTGATTGCACTGCTGCCTCCTGATTTGGTGTCACTAGCCCAGCAGGGAGGGGACAGGGTAGTTCCACAGAAAACACAACACCGTCCTCACTGGGGAGCTGGGATGGGACGGGGCTGCATTTGTTATGGAAGTTGAGCCCTGCCAGGAAGTTTCACTGCAGGGGGAAAAGGGGTACCAGGGAGACCTTTGTGTTTATGCTTTGAAATTTAAATCAATTTAAATATAAATTGCTCTCCTTTCCCGTCATTATGAGAAAGAAGTAAAATGTGAGTTTTAGCTCTCTGGTGTGCAAATGGTCATTAACTTTCATTTGACCTTGGGTGTAGAACTAATATTGAATTGATGCTCAGGGTACACTCATTACACTCATTTCACTTCCTCCCAGAAACCGTGTTCCCAGGAGCTGCTGTGCTAGAAGCTGTTTTTCCAGCACTGCAACTGCAGATGCCACCCTCCCTTTCGTGCCTTTCTCCCACCTCCCCTCCAAACCTCAGGAAACTGGTTCTCCAGACCTGGTGCCCTGTATAAAACACAGGCAGTAAATAGGCAGGAATCTGCCAGATGCACACACAGTCCTGGCCTGGGCCGCACAGGACCACACAGATCCTGGCCTGCCGCCCTCACTTTCCTGTTCAGGGACCTTCACTGCTCCTTCTCCTTTGCAAGGTACCTGATTCTCTAACACAGGAACAAAAGCTCATTTAGAGCAATAATTACCTCTGTCTAATAGGCACCAACACTGCTCCCGAAATGCCCTGCAGCTCATTTTTGAAAACAAAGGCCTCAAAACCCTTGCATTCTTGAGTGGGCTCTGCTGTGGTTCTAATTATTTACCTCCTTGGCAGATCAGTTTCATTTACCGTCTTGATAGAGAGGCTGTGTTGAAGGATGACGAAGACAATCACCTTGCCTTTCTAATTTCCTAAATTCTGAACAATCCTCAGGGTTAAAGGAGTTCAACTTCCCATATTCGATATTCTTGCCCCCTGGCGAAATCAGGGGAATGGGCTATTTTCTTTTATAGTATGCCATTGAATGGTTATTTATCATTTCGACTTAATAGCTCTAATTACAAAAGACAGTGTCACGGGATTTTTTTTTTTAAGGCAATTTTCTTTGTATCCCACTGGGAGCATTAGGAAAAATTTACAGAGCATCTGCTGCGAGCATTTTCAATTGTTCCTGGGTTTTACCAATGCTATTATTTTCTCAGTTGTAAGAATTTTGCATTTTCAAGTATCCTCTAACTTTACACTGCACTAGGAATTACAGTTTCAAGATTCTTATTGTGGTTTCATGCCATTAAAATAAAAAAGGAAGAGGCAACCTGTCATCCACTGAAGTGACTGCCGTTCAGTGAGAACACGTGCTGGATGGGAGGTGAAGGTGCAAAATCTGTCAGCAAGCAGAAACAGAACAGTCCAGGAAATGTTAGAACAAGGGGTTATTACAGCCCCAGAAGGAGAGATTTTACAAACTTCAGCCATTAGCCTGGTATTAGATGAAGCTCCCCCATCAAGGGAAGGCTTCCTAGACCATCAATCAATCAGAAGACCAGAATGTGGTTGCTTATTTTAGGGGAAAACACATGCTACTTCTTTCTTCTTGGTTAACAAATGCTAAATACCACATTCAGTGGAGTGACAAGACAGTCAGTGTAGATCTGTGCCGACCACAAGCGGCAGTGGTGGCTGCTGGCCAGCTCAGCACCCAGGCACAGGACAAAACCCAATCTATGTGGAAACTTCAGAGGGAACAAGAGGCATTCTTTGAGGTCAGACTGTGAACGATTTGGGGAAAATACAAGTGGCTGAAAGCATCGCTAAAAATTAACCACAATATCTTAATTACATAAATACAGCCAAAAGGTGTCTGTCATTTTAAGCTAGTACTTTTTTGGTCAACATTCTTTATAAGATCACTCCAAGATTAGATGAGGAAACTGTTGTAGAGAAGGAGTTTGAGATAGCAATAAGTATGCTTGCCTGTGAAACTATCTTTGCTGGCCCTTAATTTTATTACTACCATCTACTCTAAAATCCCATTATATTATGCAGTTCTTTGCATATAAGTGAAGTGCTTACAAAAAGATAAGGATCAAGTTGAATATGGTGTAAAGGAAAAGAAGGATCTGTCAACTAAAACTAAAAACTTAGAGCACCATAAAAGTCAGAGCAATTCCACAGGTTTAATGGTTATTTTTTTCTTCTAAATGGGCAAAAGGAAAAGCCTTATTTTCTACTTTTAATAATAATCAACCTATTTCATTTTTCATGACAAAGCAACATGAACATCTTTCCTCTGGAATGCTTCTGCCCTGAAGGAGAATATCTATCTCTTTCCAACTGTGTCAGACCTCAAAATTCAGACAAAGCTTCCCGTCAACACTTGACTTCCCAGTTTACATACATACACTTAAGAAGAGGGCTTAGAACTGCTAAAATGTCCTAAAAGGCAATACTGGTGACCAGCGATTGTTACTAACAGCAGATCTTAAGCAGGAAATTAAACCAGAGTCCAGGGTGTTAAAAGATGCTCAACTGGCATTGTGCATCCACCAAAATACCAGAGCCAGGGGCCTGTCTCCCAGAATGTGTTACACACAGAATTCAATGCATGGCAGGTAGTAGTAACCAGATGGTTGAAACCACACAACCATTCATATGTCTAGTGAAGCTTGAACACTGATCCAAAGATAACCAAACAAGAGGATCTCTGAGGCCAGGAGAAACAATTTAACTCCAATGTAAAACACTGACTGCCCTCTTATCCTTTGTATCCTATTAAAAGTAACATTTATAAAAAGCCAAAACTGAATGCGACAGGTAAACCACTTAACACTATTTTATGTTACATAATTTTAGTATGTCAAAAGAAATAATCAAATATCTTAGTACACAAATAACACTTTAACGTGAATCTCTGGCTGATTTACCTTAGAACGTGTGTGTGGGGAAGGGGGTATTACTGCCATCCACCACTAGAAAAGTTTTTGAGTTGTCACTCTGTTCTTTTCCATTTCCAGGAACAAAAGTGGAAAATGGGAACATCTTTTCACAAGTTACATCTTGACTCTCATAATCCAGAAAATTACTAACAGTTGAGTGTGAGAAAAGCTGGGCTTGCGTTCCGGCCTCAGGCTTCCTCACCCAAGTGGCCTCAGGCACAACACTTCCTCTAAATTTTGAGACTGGGCCAATGCAAACAATTCCACTCCAGGCGACCAGCAGCCCTGCCCCTTCTGCTGGGTTTCTTCAAGGAGCCACGCCTGCCTGCTATAGCCTCCCCCATGTGTCTTGTGCGGGGCTGCCCTGATCCCCTTCTCAGGCTCCCACGCTCTGAGGGGGTGTTTCGTGCCTCCTAGGAGGCCCCCACCAATCTTGCTGTCTACCAGCAAAGAGCTGCTCTCTTTCCGCTGAGATTAACTCCGCAGATTCTCTGGGCCAATCCATCCCTTTCCTGGCTTTCAGTTTTTCTATCCCTTGCACCTAAAAGAATCCTGAATAAAATAGTCCCAGGGTTGTAACTCCATTAAGGATAATGAAGTGAAAATATCTATTATTACAATTAAATGTTAGAGCTGGAAGGAACCTCTAAAGTTACCAGAATCTATACCAACTTTGCCTGGCCCACTGTCTGCCCCCTTCCTCCCCCAAGATATAAACTGGAGTCACTTTGCTAAGGTATAGAGGTACTTAATGGTATAAACTGAGCCTAAAACCCTTCCTTCTTTTCCAAATGTTAATATTCTAGATATGTGATTTGCAAACACTTAACTAGCTAGGGGTTAAGCAGAGAGAGTAAAATATAAAAACTTCCAAAGAGATGTACGAATGTGAGATTTCTGGTGAGAGAGAAGCCCACCACAGCACAAGGTTCACAGGACCTAAAGATAACAGAAATAAAAGTGCTCTGGCTACGAACTTCCTCAGAAGAGAGAAGAAACATACCTCCCAGGACTCCAATGAGCCGACATTAACAGTAGAATAGGCAATCCAACAAAAAGAAAAACATGCAAGGATACCTGGGCTAATTTTAAAACATCTTGTGAAGCCTTAAAATGTTATTCACGTTTACTAAGATTAGCAGGTAGAGCAAAGACTGTTTAAAGGCACATCCTAATGGCCTCTTAGAAGATTACAACAAAATGTATTGTTTACTAAGCTAGAGCCTTGAATCATTTATGTAACTTATTGATTGGCTGTTACTTCCATTTCTGTTTGTATGGTGAGCTGAAACAAAAATCTTTTCCTTTATCCTAATTCTGTTTTAACAAGCCTTTGCAGCAAGACACAAATCTGGTATGGCCACCTAAGCCCTGACTAGCGTGTCACCACAAGACACAAGATACTAGGGTAACCACTTCCTCTGACATTGTACCACTACCATTTTTACACACTTTTTTTTTAGATGTTTACCAGCTGCTTCATCTTCTTCTTAAAAACAAACAAACCCAAATATAGTTTTTAAAAGATAACAGCAGCACACAGAAAGTACTACTCTGCAGCTGCAGCTCTTTTTGATTAAGACCATGCTTACTAATTTTTGCATTTTATCACCTCCTAACTATATAGTAGCAACTAAGCAACCAAGATGTCCTTCAGTAGATGGGTGGATAAATAACCTGTGGATTATGCAGACAATGAAATATTATTCAAAGCTAAAAAAGAAACTACCAAACCTTAAAAACTCAACAAAGAACCTTAAATACGGATTGCTAAGTGAAAGGAGGCAATCTAAAAAGGCCACAAACTGTATGATCCCAACATATGACATTCTGGAAGAGGTTAGAAAGGTGAGTGGTTGCAGGGTTAGGATTAGGATTATGGGTTAGGGGTTAGGGTTACGGTTAGAGTTTAGGGTTAGGGGTTGGGGTTGGGGTTAGGGATTAGGGTTAGGATTAGGGGAGGGAAGATGAGGAGGCATAGTGCAGAGGATTTTTAGGGCCGTGAAACCACTCTGTAGGATGCTATAATGGTGGGTACATCATTATACATTTGTCCCAAACCATAAAACATACAACAAGAGTGAACCCTAATGTAGACTATGAACTTTAGGAGACAATAATGTGTCAATGTTGGTTCACTTATTATAACAAATATACCACTCTGAGATGTCGATCATGAGGGAGGCTATGCATGGGAAGGGAGAAGGGTAGAGGTGTAGAGAAATTCTGTGTACTTTCTGCTCAATTCTTCTCTGAACTTAAAACTTTTCTAAAAAGTGAAGTCTATTTTAAGAAAAATATCATGAAAGACAACAACTTGAGAAATCAACACAGAATGGGATGAGCACATATATAAAAAAAGAGCAAGAACAGAAAAATACAGTTTGTTTACAATAGTAACCAGGACCACAAAGGTATCTAAAAGTACATTAAAAAAAAAAAAGAAAAGAAAAGAAAAAGAAAGAAAGAAAGAAAGAACAAAAAGAAAGAAAAGTGCAAGATATTTATGGAGAAAGTTTGAAAACAGTAATGAAGACTTGAAAAAAATGAAAAGTCACCCTAGGTTCATGGAAGAAAACACTTATCTCCAAAGTGGCAAATTCACCTAGTAATCTATAAATTCTATATATTTGAGGGGAAAAAACCTATAGAAGCTTCATGGTGATTAACAATATATAACTATGAAGGAAAAAGGAGAGAAATGCCCCACAACATCTTATTTATGAAACTTTGGAAATTGAAACAGAGTGTACAGGCACAAATAGATCAAAGACATACAGAGACTCAAATCCAAGTATACATGTAAATTTCATATATGATGGAGTTAGCATCACATCTAATAAATATTTCTGGGGTAGCTGGCTTACCATAAGGAAAATACAAAATTTGTTTTCTTCCTGACACCATATACAAAAATAAATTCCAGATGACTTAAAGTCCTAAATGGGAAAAACAAAACTTTAATGCTATCTACACCTAGCTAGTGATCTAGCTATTCTCTTTTTAGTAACTTATGATGAGAAAATAATTAGAAAAGGGCAAAAAGACATATGTACAAGAATATATTCTTCTACTATTATTTACAATATAATGGAAAAATGAAAAACCTAATGCATAACCAAGAATTAAATTGTATAGCAGAGCTAATAAGATGATGCACTACAGACCCAAAGGTCATTGGTTCAATTACTAGCCAGGGCACGTAACCAGGTTCTAAGCCTGGTCTCCAGCCAGGTTTGTGAGGCAGGTGAAAGGCAACCATACATTGAAGTCTCACTCTCTCTCTATCTCTCCCTTCCTCTCTCTAAAAAGTAATAAATAAAATCTTTTTAAAAATGTAAATAGACTCAATTCTCAGAGACATAAAGTGGCTGAATAAATGTTAAAAAAAATGATGCATATCTCTATTGCTGACATAAAAACGAACCCTAAACAAGTGGACTGTGGATAGCCCCCATAATCAAGACTGTAGCATTTGTGGATACCAAGGGAACCTCCTGTTCAGTGTGATGGAACAGAGAAATACACCCACATGAATGTCCCAAGTTATTTCTGACAAAGTTGCAAAAGCACCTTGATGGAAGATGGTTTTTCCAACAAATGGTGCTGTGACAACTGGACATTCGTAAGCCAAAACAGGGAAAGAAAAAAAAAGATTTAAAAGAACATTGAACTAAATCTCACACAATCTATAGATTCAACACAATTCCTATTAAAATACCAATGGCCTATTTCACAGATCTAGAACAAACATTTCAAAAATGTATATGGAACCAAAAAAGAATATGAATAGAGCAACAATGGTTATTTCTATCAGTGACATGATGGGTGATTTTTCAATTTCTTCAATACGTTCACTCATTAGTAAATTTTTTGCAGTAACATGCTAAAATCGTATGAAAAAATAATTAAAGCTGTCTTTATATGAAAAAGAGAAGTAACATGCCAATCATATATGTTTTTCCACTGAACATTTTATGACATTAATCTTCAAAATGTAACTTTAAAAGTTGTTTAACATTCCATTGTACTGACCTATCAATTTTACTATTTCTCCTATGGGGACTTGAGGATGCTTTCTGATTTTTTCTTGCTCAGAAAAACAACAGTGTGATAGATTCCTTGTCCTGGCATCTTTATAAACATCGATGATAATGCCCAATAGCTGAACTCCAGTTAACAACGTACAGGGCAATAGTTAGAGATACTAGAATACCGGAAAATTGCTGTCCTAAGAAACTAAATTTATATCCCCATCATTAGTGCATGTGTGAGAGGCCTTTTCACACTGTCCCTGAGAAGGTACCAAAGCTGTGTTCATATTCCCAGCTACACAGATCAAACAAGTAACAAAAAGACATACTAACTTCAAACAGCCATATCAAGGTATAATACAGTTGACTTCATATCAATCTTTGACTTTGCACAGTCTAACACACATGGGCCTTACTCCTCTTCATTTCCCTTCACCTCTAGCAAGTTTGCACTCACTGGACTAACAGTCCAAGCCTACCTTGTTTTACCTTCACCTGGCTCCAGCCAGTCTCACCTCCTTGCTATTCTGCAAACACACCTCACACACCTCTGGATGTACACAGGGCTAGTCCCCTCCCTGACCTTGGGGCTTTACTCAGGGGTCCCTTGGCAGGGGCCTTCCCATCTCCCTGTGCAAGTTAGCACCCCCTTCTTCAGCCTACCTGCCTGTACTGACCTGCTATTTTTCTCTGGCAACGACACAACTATGAGTTATTTTAAAAATTATTTTCCCAACATTTTCTAAAAGGGTAAAACACATCCCCCAAGGCACTGCTATCCCATCTTAGTGACGGTAAGTTTGTCTCCTTAGCATTACCAGAACCGAAACCAGCTCTAGCAAAACCTATTTCTAAGCCCTCCCTCCTGCAACCTGTGTGCTGGTGTCTTCGCCCCACGGTGACCGCCACCCCACAAACACCCACAACCTGAGGCCACTCCCGGAGGGGTCCCCTTCCCTCTGTTCAGTAACTCTCAGGTCAGGGTTGCTGTTCCCTGCAGCCAGCCTCTGTGTCCTCTACAGATGCCTAATCAACACAGATTAGTCTAAATTTAATGAGCTAATTCATAGTAAGGTGTGTGATTTGACAAGTAACAGAGAGAAAAGCCAATTCCAAGGAGTTTCTAACTGGAAAAAAAACGCAAAACGTGTGGCCTGCATTCTTAAGCCATTTCTATTTCATTTATTTCTTCAAATTTTATCACCTTATTTTGTCTTAAGTCTTTCCACCCGAAAATTTTTGTCCTAGTTTTACATGATCCAAAAAGCATCTTCCTTGTGTCTGTCACTCCACGCAGCACCGACCTCCTCCCTCTGAATAGCAAAGGAGGTCTCCTTCTGGCACCCCGCCTCCCCCAGCATGTGTTTTCTGTTTCCTACATCCGTCCGAAAGTCTCCAGTTCATCCTGAATTTCAGCCTTACCTTCAAAACATATTTGAAAGCTCCCTTTTCACCCATCACCTCCACGGACTGTTTCCTATGAGTATTAGGAATCAGATCCATGCTATGGGTCCCATGGAAAAGGCTGGCTTTTAAATTTTATTACACAAATTATTTTTAGAAGAAACCACTTTGAGATAAGAATATATCTTTTAAAAAGACAACTGTATGTTACTTATTTTCCTCTCCCATTGTAATGGGCAATACAATGTGTTTGCTTTCTTTTGTTGTTTACCTAGACTTTTTCATGGTTACAACAAATTAGAACCATTTTAAAATTTTTAAATTTAATTTTCCTTAAAATGTAAAATAAATTAAAGCAAGGCAGAGCAATTCTGATGAACCATATGTAACATCCTGTGCTGTTTTGATGGTAGGAAGAATGATTTTAAAAACCAACAATGATACATTTCTGCATTCTCCACCAAAACTTCTTGCATTGCACTCAGCTGCTTACCACCACAGGGTCTATGAATTATTCCCTAAGAATTATAACCTCCCTTAGGGTCCATGGAAGACTACTCACCAGACTTCTTTGCTCTCAAAGCGATAACAGCTGCTAGCTCTCTCTGCACCTAATAAAATATTAGGGGAAAATCAATTAGAATAGGAAAAATGTAGCCATCAAAAGCAGTACTTTATTTTCACATATGCAACCCAAATTAAGAGCTACTGTAATTAGAGTGAAGTTTCCTGCCACTTTTTGGGTTTTTGTTTCATTCCAGTAACATGGAAAAAACTCTGCATAGGAATTCTAGGCTAAAAATCTGAAAGAACCATACGGATTTACTTTTAAAATAATTAGACAGCTGCTGGAATATATGTATTATAGAACACTGGTATTCTTACCATACTGATAAGAAGAACTTCAAAAATATAATTATAAAACATTCAGAAATAATGCAAATAACAAATTGTTCCCTCAAAGAGTCTTGTGTATGTAGAAATTCTAGAACAATTAAGATAGGTGACCAGCCTGCGAACCCAAAGGTTGCTGGTTTGATTCCCAGCCAGGGCAACATAATTAGATTGCAACCCAGGTCTCCAGGCAGGTCTCCAGCCAGGTCTCCAGCCAGGTCTGTGGCTGAAGACAGGTGAAAGGCAACCATACAATGATGTTTCACTCATTCTCTGCCTCTCTCCCTTCCCTCTCTCTGGAAATAATAAAGAAAATCTTAAAAGAAAAAAAAAAAAAGAAAAAGAAAACAGTTAGGTGACAGTGGTTTAACTGGACTTCTGCTCAAACACAATAAATGTTCACTTGAAGTCTGACAGGTTTATAGGGAACAGTTCAGAAAATGTGCCACATAAAAATAAGTGCTGCTTTGGCTGGTGTGGTTCAGTGGATTGAGCGCCATCCTGAGAACTAAGGGGTTGTTGGTTCGATTCCCAGTTGGGGTGCATGCCTATGTTGTGGGCAGGTTCCCCAGGTAGGGGCACGTAGGAGGCAACTACACATTATTGTTTGTCTCCCTTTCTTTCCCCCTCCCTCCCCCTCTTTCTAAAAATAAGGAAATAAAATCTTTTAAAAAACAAACAAAAAAATACAAGTGCTACTAACTTACAGGATAGGTGAAATGGGAACAGACAAACGTAAAAATCTTAAATGCCATAACACCCCTCCAACACATACACACACTTATTTGTCCAGATTTTTGCTTTCCCACTCTCTGCACACACTCTGACTGTATTAAATCCTTTCCCAAAAGCCTTCTCAGAGGAACATAAAAAAAAAAACAACGTTAATCACAGTCACCTTCAAAGATAACATGAAAAAGAAAACTAGGGAAATAATCTTTGGGAAGCCCGTGTTTGGAAGGAGTTAAAACTTCCATATCAAGCAGGCTCACTCCTCCACAGGACACAGCCTTCGGAGCTTCGAAGTTTATCTTCAGGTGTGTGTCTTCAGGTGTGTGGAGGAGAAGGTGGAGGTGGCAGTGAGTACGGAGGGGCCCTGATAATGACATTTTAAAGGGAGAACATGGGAGCTCAAGGTCAAAGAAGATTTGCTGTTGAAATTAACCTAATTTCTGTTCATTTACTTGTAGGCAAAAATAGCACAACAGGCTAGACACTGGGACTCCACTTAGGCCGCTTCCCTGGCTGGCAACCAGTCCAAGCGTCATTCAAAAGGGAATGTTCTTGATTTAGCTGCTTCTTTGACACCGGAAGGCTCTCTGCAGAAAATTATACAGTAATGCAAACATTGTCAGTCCCACCCCAACCTTGGAAGACCGAGTTCTGAAATGCTCATGGTGGGAAAATTTGCAATTCACCATCTTACAGGGAAAAAGAGGGCTGGTGAGACAGGAGTGATGAGTGACCAGAGGATGACCTCCACAGATACTTACGTAGGCAGTCAAACAAAAAAAACAACATAAAACACCGACTATTGCATATTTTATATATTTTATTGTAGTATCACCATTTCTTTTCAGAATCATGCACCTCCAGAGTGACACAAATTTGGGGAGGGGGCACCAAGATGCAGACTGTAACATTGGCTGACTCTCCCCAGAAGATCTCACCATGGCGCGTTGACAGAACGAAAGCAGAGATGCAACACGATGTTGGTGCATCACCCACGTTTGCTTAAGGAAGGTCAAAACGCGTCATTTCCCTTTACCTTCCTCTTTCAGCTTTCCACGCCTGAAATTCTCCTCACGAGATCTTTAGCTTTTCTTTGACCTTTTTAAAAATGCTCACGCGAGGACATGCTTACTGACTTTAGAGAGAGGAGAAGGGAGAGAGAGGGGGAGAGAAACATTGATGGGAGAGAGAAACATCAATTGGTTGATCTCCCACACCCCTGACCAGGGACGGAATCCACAACCCAGGTACGTCGCCTGACCAGAAATCGACCCACGTTTTGGTTTATGAGAAAACACTCCAACCAACTGAATCACACCAGCCGGGAGAGAGCTTGAGCGAATTTTCCACCGTTTAATTAGAAATAAGGATCAAAATACAATAGCTCGGAAAAGGAAGGCATTATATTCCACCACTGAATAACACTAGAGAGGGAGGCATGGCACGAGCAAGGAGCCAGCGTAGCCCCTGGGGAGATGGGAAGGAAATGAAAGGTGGCAGTGAGAGAGAAGCGCTCGGGCACTCTAGAAGGAGCCGAAGGGGTTGGTTTGGTTTTTTTTGTTTTGTTTTTTACATAAATAAATGCGATTACTAAAGGACACTAAATCCCCTGAAAGTCTGCAGCCTGGGAGGATGTGAGAGTGTTTGTTCCATGTAGGGTGGGGTGCAGAATAGCTTCCACTACCCCAGGATGGAAAAGATTTTTTGATAGAAGCCCAAAGTAGGTTATGATTCCCACAAAACACAAACCACAGGGCGCTTGATCAAGCAAAAACACAATTTAGCTAAGATCCCATTATAAGCTTCTATGGCATCTTCACTGCACTTCTATTTGTTAAGCATATTGCTAATCACGTAATCACTTTCAATGGTATGATTAATGCCTGGCTCCCGGATGGAAGGTAGGGACCTGCTTGTCTTTTGATAGCATAATCCAGGGCAATCAATACTCATTCATTGGCCCCCAGGAGGTGAACGCATAGGCAACCTTCAAAGAACAGAGAAAGGATTCAGGGAGGAGAGAAAGCTGCCTGAGGGAGGGTGGTGAAAATCAAAAGAGAGGCACTCCCCCGCTACTAAACTACTCCCAGCAGGAAGTATCAGGACCTCTTAGCATGCTCCTTTGCAAAGAATTCTAAGGTTTATATTGAAAATGAAACCTCTGCCCAACCACAGAGGCAGAGACTAGAATTTTCTTTAAGTATTAATAAGAGATCTACTGGAATTAACAAATAAATGCCATAGACCAGCACCAGTCAGGCCTTCGGAGGACACACATCCTGGCCCACTTTTCAAGGACTTCCTGAAAGACCATGAGCAAAACCATCCAGTTAGAAGATGCTCCCAAATTTCTGATGTTCAGAAACTATCTGAGAGAAAAGATACATGTTGTTTTAAACTGTTACACCTGGGGGTCGCTGGTTATGCTGAAGTCTTCTGAGGACAGTGATTATTTTTCTATTTATCTACTTGTATGCTGTTGACAGAAATGTCTCTCCTACCATGACGGAAATGGAGAAAGGTACACACGTACAGCTAAGAGTCATGTCTGATGTTGGCCATTGATTTTATCTGATGCGGGTGTTAACCCACGCCGAGCTATTCTTAATCTGCCAGAAAGTTCTTTATTGTGACAGGCCTACCCTGCCACAACCCTACTATGATCTGAAACCCCTGGAGCTAGATGGATGTCAAAATCTGAGAGTTTATATATTCCACCAAGGTACCCTACTTACATCACACCCTCAGTGAGGGCTGGAGCAGCAGTTTGTAATCAGAAATCAGACACATTAATATTTATGCAATGAAAGGTATGATTATTTATACCAAATGGGATAAAGCAAGACAAAGCCTCAAGATTTTCCACAAAATATGTTCAATAGGTTTTTTTTTTTTTTCACAAAATGAGTTATGAAAAGGTTTTGTTTTTCAGCATTTTTAGTATATTTCAGAATGGAATAATGGATTGTGCAACTCTACTAATTTTACACTAAAAGCTTCTCTCCCTCATCTTTTTCTCATGTTTCATCCTGTCAAATAGCTCTGTCATCGCTGCGTAAGTCTACTAAGAAATGCTTTCTTTAAATAGTTTGGATTTTCATATACCTATTTCAGCAGTTCTCAAACCTGACTGCACACTGGAGTCACTTGGGGAGCGTTAAAAACCACTGATACTTGGGCCCTAACTAAGTCAGAATCCTGGGAGAAATATCCAGGCATCAGAATTTGCTGCTGCTGCTGCTGCTGCTGTTTCAAAAGTTCCTAAGTGATTCTAGATTGTATCCAGACTTGAAATCATTCCTCTAGTCAATAAGATACCTTAGTTTCCCCAAGACTCAATCTTTTACTCCTATAATCATTTCAACTCACAATTGATCTTTACTTTTTATTTTATTCTTCTTTGATTTAATTCATTTGTAAAGGAACGTGACCTTCACTGTGCTTTAGGTATTTAGTGATGCTATAATCCAATGCAATGGTAAGATTCAGTTACTATCAGCAGTTTGACAGACATGATCTGCTTAATAACAAGAAAATTGCAGGGATGCTTTTTAAGAAGCTTAAACTTTCATTTAAAATGCAATGCAGTTTATTCAGTTAAAAAAAAAAAAAAAAGTTGAATTGCTTTGGTTTTTCTGTCTTTAATAACCAGCAGGGCTGTTTGCAAAGTAGCCCTGAAATGTAACAGGCACAAGAGCCCATCTTATTTCTAGAATTCTGTCTTCTTTTTTCTCTGGGGCTTTAACGGTATCTTCAGCCTCAAAATCTGAATGCCCCCAGAACTGTTCTGCATCAATGCCAAGACCTGAGGCTACAGAAAGAGTCAAATGCAAACAAAGAGTGCCACTGGACATCTCTCAGGAGAAGGTCAACTGAGAAGACACAAGCCAGGCTTCAGGGAGTCAGAGGTCCTTGAAAGCCAAGTGAGAAGCTAGAGAGAACGAAGGTCATTTTTGGAGGACAGGCCAATAGTGGTGAACCTTTTAGTTGCCTGCACAAATGAATTTTGAATAGAATCACCAATTCACAAATTTCCTAAGGGTTTTTAGTAAATCTATTAATTTTAGAAACATTTACATTTTGATACCATAATAGATATGTTTTTTAGAAAACATGGAACCCACTTTCTCATTTCCTAAATTAAATGTAAGAAGAAACATAATACAGTATTCTTCCCTGTTTTATTCCCAAATATACTCACTTTTAAAGCTCTATAAAATTTTAAGCTAGTAAGGACTTTAAACATGCTAGGGAAAAAAACAAACATGTTTTTTTAGAGTAACCAGTGTGCTCTCAGACAAAACACCACCTGAGCAGTGACAGTGGCTAGCCTTTTGCCCTACGAATACCATGGGCTAAGTAACAACTTACTTTGTCCCTCAGGAAGCCAGTTTTCCTATTTCCAAGTTCATTATTACCTGGTAGTTTCAACCAGTAATTGAAAAGTTAAGGAAGATCTTTAAATGTCTGTCTAGACACAACTGCTCTCCACCTAATAGTTTAGCAAACAGTTGTTTCCCCGGTAATGGTTCTCACCAGGTCACAGGCGTGTGTGTTTAGCATGCCTGGAGGATTAAATATGCTTATGTGTACTCATCTAGTGCAAGGCTGGGGATATTTTTAAAAACTTCTTATAGAGACATTTTTGTTGAATAGACATGGATATGCCTATTAATTTCATTGCTGACCGCTAAAAGACTAATATAGGTAGAAGTGTCCTGAAAGTAACAGAATGAATGGGAACAGAGCCCTCCATCTAGGTTTCTAGGTCTCTTAATTAAGTCTGCTATAGGTGCAAACATCTACTTGGACAAAACTTCACCTTAGAAAAGATCTAATCATTTTTAGATGGTCGTTAAGCATGGTATGAGTTAACAATGGAAACTGGATTACTCAAAGAGGATAACAGTGTTTTTAGGAACATTACCAGAAGAATGACATTCAGGTCGCACACAGAAAGGTAACAGTGGACTCCAGAAAGGCCAACATCTGGATGGCATTTGGTCTGGGGCACCATTTACCATTTACTTAGGTCCATGAGGAGCAGACAGTATCCACAGGAGGACAACCAGCCAGGATGTAGCCACCTCCTTGTAGCTAAATGCAACAGGTGGCAGTAGTCTCTGCAGGGGCTGACACTGTTACCCAGTCTCTTCTTGACCACTGGGACTCCACAGTACCCCATGCTGTGGGCTTTCCTTGTCCCTCTCTGGCTGTTATGTCTCTTCTCCCAAGGCTCTCCTTTTCCTCTTGTGGTTCTCCAAAGAAGCCACATTCTTCCTTTGCTCTGGGCCTTTCCACAGGACTGCCTCTCTGTCTAGGATGCCTCTCCCCCTGGGGTTGCCTCTTTTTGCCCTTCCCGTGCCAACTTAGTTACCATCTTCTCTTGAGCAGAGTCCTCCAGGTTTATACTCCAGTGGCATTCTATGCTCCCCTCAATTACAGTACCATCACAGGCCGGTGCAGTCGCCTCTTTAGCTGGCACTCTTCAATAGCAAGTTAAAAGCCTACTGAAATGAACTCCTATATTAATCATTCTGACCCTGGCTCCTGTTACCGCCACCCCCCTGCCCCACACACATATTTGCATTCAAGAACAAAGGCAAGTGTTCATAGTTGCTGCTGAGAAGATGTAGGGGGAACATGATTATTAGCTTCAAATACTTAAAAGGTTGAATGTAAGATTAAGACCAAAGGGAGGAAGTCTCAAAAAGGCATGTTTCGAAGCTGAGAACTTTCAAAGAATCAGAGCAGTCCATAGTGGAAAGGGTCTACTATGAGTTTTTGAGGTTCAGTAGATGCTTCTTCACACAGGGAGGTAACTATGAGAAGCACCCAGACCAAAGAACGATTCTAAAAACTTGTTTTATGAATGCTCCTTTTCCAAATCATCCACTATCAAAGAAAACAAGCATGAGCCTCCAGGGGCTGGTGATATCTGTCAGCCCACAATTGAACAACTGGTGATGTTAAAACCATTTAATCGACCCAACTGAGCTAGTGGTGGTGGGAATCTTAACCAAGAGATGAAAAATAACTGTAGCTAGGCCATTTTTGGTTGGGGAAATCTCATAAATTTCAAGGCACAAGGAACAGGAGATGCTACAAATATAATGGTTGGGAAAAAAAAAAAAAACCTGCAAAGAGCAAGTGAACGACACTGACATCCTTTCAACCAAGTAGGTGTATCTTCAGTCCTCCTTCAGTCCTCAGAGCTGCTCTGCCACTCCTGACCTGTGATCTCCCTCATGCTGTAATTGCTGGTCAATGCTACTTCCTTGATAAATAAAAAATCCATTAAAAATAAAATGTATTTAAGTATATTTTGGACATCCTGATTTTGCTATAATAATGGAACAGAACACCGATTATGTTTCTATCATTAAACTTCTTTTCATTTTCTGATAAGCCCAGAGTATTTTCCATCTATACCGCATATTTAAATGATTCTTCAGTGAATTTACATAATATAGTTTATTTAACAAAGTATCTTTAAAACATGATATAACTTGCAAACTCATGTCTTAATATACCTCTTATTCCATATTACATGCCACTCCTTGCATAACATGTGTTTTTCTCAACCACGGTGCTTTTTGGAGGTAGGCTTCTCAACAATTGAAATGTTATCACCACAAGGCTAGTCAGGTCCCAGATATTTCAGGGATCTCCCATGGCAGAGGTCACATATCCACAGGGGACAGATCCTGTAGAAGCTTGGGGGGCTAACTAGGGTATTAATAAGTTACTTCTGAGGGGTTTCATTGTGAGCATTTTTAATATTCTGGGATTTAAAAAAAAATTGTAAAGTCTGTGTGTCCAAGTTAAACAATCAAATGTCAGATAAATAAAAAGAAAACTGCAAAGCATGACCCACCACCAGGTTTACCACCATTCTGACACGTGTAAATATAGGGATATAGTTCACACTATTTTTACCCAGTATTCACATGAAATTCCATTATATTCTAACTTTTACAATAAAATCACAGAAACGAATTTAAAATCTACCATATTTCATTGCCACCAAAAAATCAACAAATTTTTACTTTTTAAATATGCCTCCTGGTCTTTCTGCAATATGAACAGAAAGCTATTAACTTAAGAATGCAAAATTACATTTACTTGAAGCCATATGAGAGGTTTTACTTTAACAAAATGCACAAAGCAGCAGCCCAATAATGAAATGTTCACAGATCATCCTTTTAAAGCTCCTTTAACTTCTTTCAGGTGCGATTTCACAGTAGCGCCTCACAAACTCATGACTGTCAATACACGAATTGATAGCTGAAGGGTTCATGAGGTGTCGCCGTGACCCATCCTGAGGGAAACGCCCCATAATGGCCCTGCAGACCTACAGTCCACTGCCCGAGGCCCTGTGGATACTGGAGCTGATGAGGGAAGGTATAATCAGCCCCATGACTTCTTACTAAAGAAAAGGAATACTATACCAGAAAAGTGCTACAATTCCTCCGGTGCTTTTTAAAATGCCCCTTGAAACCAGATCTGTCTTTTAGGGTCTCACTTGACACTTTCTCTAAAAACTCAATCTACCTGGCCCTTCTCCAAACCACACAGTAGCTCTTAAGCCACTGGAAGAGCTGGAGCCAGGCTAACGATTCCAAGTAGGAATTTTATGTTCCCTGCAGATAAGAAATATAAGGTAACAAGATGTTCATGATGCTGTGGCAGCCAGACAGAAGGTTAGTCATTCCCTGAGGGAACAACTTACTTCGATTCTCTGAACCAACACGCCTGCTCGGGTCTGTGACAGATGAAGAAAAGGGAGATTAACTACATTCCGTTTCTCCATTCCCCAGAAAGGAAGAGGCACACAGCCAGGTAAAAGGTGAGTGGAAACTTGGATTTCAGTGTTTTAAAACAACCTATTTCTAAATGTGGTCAAAACTGCCACCGGGTTGTGCTCATGTATTAAATGTGACAGATACCCCCTCCCGCGCCAACGTTGACTAACCTAAGACTATTTCTAGACCTTGCTAACTTGGCATACAGTCACTTAGTCTCTAAAGTTCTAACTTTTTGAGATTCATCAAAACTAAAACTCCATGCTATTTCTCCTTGCTGAACCAGTACCAACTGGAAAGTTTCCCATTTAAAAGGCTGTCATTGTTATCTTCAGATACTCCTGCTGAAGAAAAAATCTCCACTGAATCAAACCCAACTTGAAGATGCATTAAGTGAAAACTATAGAAATTCTGGCCACTGTGTATACTTTCTGGACCCAGAACGGGTATAAACACATCCTTAAAAGCTCATCCCTTTAAAAAAAAAAAAAAAAAATGACTGAAGCTTCAGGTGAAAGATTAGGCATGGCAAAGAGGAGTTTTAAATTAGTGAACGTCAAATGTGGGAACGGGTAAGAGCAGAGGAAGGAGATGGCTGACAGGATAGAGAATCTTTAAGAAGTCAGTGTCCTTGAGATCCACAGCTTCATGCATTCAGCGGCTGTGCCTCAGTAAGCAGCACTCTTTTCATTGACAACTGTAAGGAAAAGATGACTTGGGAGAAAAATCAAAGGGCCAACTTGAGCGCAGGCCTTAGTTAATGAGAGTAAAATCAGATCCATTTTACCTGTCATTTTCCCAAATGAGGGGAAAAAATGACAAGATTATAACTACAAAGGCTACTAGAAATCTAGAGAGCTCAAGTTTACAATTGATGTGGAAACTGATGTGGAGTTACATTACAGTTTCTGGACCCTGAGCTGGGAAAATGCTTTTGTGAAGTTGACAATATGTAGCAGTAAGTAATAATCATCTCTCTCTTTTTCTTTCTAGAGATATACAGAAAGGAATTCCATAGCCAGTTTCTTTTTCTCTAACACTTTCACTAAAGGCATGGCATGTTCGCTTTGTAGGGGTTTGCTTGCTTTGTACCCTTTAGGGGTTCATGTACTTCATGATCTTCTAGAACTTACAGCAGGCACCTTCATTTGTAATTTGGGTTTGACATGTAAAATTTTTAGCTCAGCAGTATTTCTCAGAGGGGTACTTGGGAAGCATCTGAAGGCAGGAAACAGAAAGACAGATAACCTTCAGCAGGAGATCAAAACTGATTCTGGACTTTCATCTCTTGCTTCATTTAAATCAACAGCCCAAACAATCCCTATTAGATTATATCTCTTCTTTTAAGCTAAATTCTCTTCAATGCATCTGAAGACAGGAAAAGAAATTTAGAAAATGTGACTGAAAGCACCAGAAGCTTAGGTTCCACATTCAAGTTGGATGAATCGAAGGCATGAATGAGGGGACAGAATGCAAACATGCAGAGACATGTGAACTGATGAAAAGTATAAATTAACCAGCTCTGAGGAGGGATATGAGGGTGTAAGAGTGCCTGGTTAAATGACCCCAGAGCATTAGATTTTGCTCTTATCCCCACAGCCCCCTCTTCCTAAATTCTGAAAACTTGATTTGTCATTTTATTTCTCAAGATATGGCCACAAACTCTCCACCACTGTTTGCTTTTACCACCCAAGTGATAGCTGATGTCATAGGACTATGCAGCACAGAGCACCTTTTATAAATGACATTAATGTAACCATGCCACTAAATAGGCATCTAATATATAAAATTCACATCTTAGCCTAATTCTCATCACCCCAGTGGTTTGACAATTAGACTGTGTGAACAAAAAAATCATTTATTTCACTCAAGCTCAGATAAGATACTACAATTTCCATCATGAAAATTTAGCCTAAAGAGAAATAGTTCAATAGGGGTTGTGTGGGGTATTGATTTTCAAAAAGCAAAATCTATAATCCGTTTTATTTCCTATTTCAGGATATCTATGTTTCAACTTCCTGTATTTGGATGTTTCCCAAGTGCTCACAGTTCTTTACAATACCTCAAAGTTTCACATACTTCTGGAATATGCATCCTAAGAATGATGGCTTTGAAAGCAACACTTAATTCATTGTAAACTCCTCCCTAAGTTTTGTTTATCCTGCACTGTAATACAAATATATAAAAGCCATATTATCAATTCTGAATTCTTGTTTTGTCATGAACACTGGTAGAATTCAGATTTAAAAATAAAATAAAATCATGCCCTGAACTTCAAAAGAATGGGACAGGTAGGCTCTATCATATTAGGGACCTTCTTAGCCCACCAGCTTTACCAACCAACGGACTCATACTAAGTGAAAAAGAGAATGTTTTCAAGGTAACAAAACTTTTAGGCTCGGAAGACATTAGAAAGGAAGCTATGGTGCTAAGGTAGAAACCAAATGTGTAACAGAGAAACAATTACCAGATATTAATGTCTAGAGTGCTTCTGTAGATTGTCTATAATGGAAGGATTCTATTACATCCATGTTCTTTCCCATAAGCTGAAAGCTTCTTACAAAGTTTTCTTATTGAGGTCTGCGGATATTAGGCACTTGGATGGGTGGATCTTTGTTGAAAATCACCAGAAATGTGGCTGAACTATTTTATCATTCATGTTTGTATAAATTCAATGACTGCAAATCCGACTCAGTTAAAAACACATTTTTTTACTTCTCCACATGCGTTATCTTCTCACGTTCCTTTCATATGAAAACCCACTTGAGTTTTCTTCCAGGGTAGAATTTCAGGGCTTTTTATTTTTTTAGATCACAGGATGTTTTTCTTGATGAACCTAATCTGGGACTATGGAATAAACTATTGGGATTAAAGAAATAAGGATCCTTTTTAAGATAGCCACCTACAAAACTCCCAAGTTTGAATGGAAAGAGATGACTACACAGGACAGCACAAGGAATGGTATTGCTGCTGCCCTCTTTCTAGTGCCCCCCAAACACGCAAACCTTTGAGGAGCACCTTAGCAACTTGGCATCACAGATGCCATTTTCGCTTTCCTTTAATGAATGCATTTTGGGTTATGGGAGATGAGAATTGTTAACTTGAATGAGGTATGTAAATAGTTTCCTTCCTGTATGGTCTAAATACCTAGGTTTTACAAAGGTTTTAGATCACTGTCAATAGGAACAATGACATTATAAAGACCAAAGCACAACAGTCTCTAAACAAATGCTTGTACAGTGATTGAAAAAACTTGAGAACTTAAACGCTATCTAGCCTAACCATTCCACCTGATCAAGGCCACGCTGTTGGAAGAATTAAGAATCAAGGTTCTCAATTTCACTTTAATGATATTTTCACTATTTGGGGCTAACTGAAGAGAAGAAATTTTCTCCTCTGCTGTTTATTCTCATGCACAAACACCACTACTCTAGCACTTTACCTCAATTTATTCAGTCTATTAGTTTGGAGAATTTCCCCATAAGATTATCTCAACCAAATATACAGCAAACACTTTGCTATCCAACCCTTTTTTATAGAGGGTTTCTTGAACTTGACTTTTTTGAGAGGAAGTTGCCTCAACTTCCTCTGTATTTCACCTCCTTTCTGCCCTTTAACTTGACTCCCTTCCACTCTCCTCCTCAGTGGACAGCCTCCCTGCAACTGATCCCCATTACTTCCGCCCTGACCTCTCCGAGCTCCAGATTCACGTCTCCAGCCATTTCCTGAATATTTTTACGTTCCTACCTCCTCAAATTCAGTATGTCCAAAAAAGGCATCATCTCTCCTCCCACATATTTTGCCCAGCTTCCTAAGTGTATCAGCACTTCCCCACTCACGAAAATGCAGAACTTGAGTCATCTGACTCTTCCTCTACCTTTAATCTATTGATTAAAAAAAAAAAAAAATTCTTTGTGTTCCTTCTTGAAATGTTTTCTTTTGGTTTCCACAAAAACCACTACACACTAGATTTCCATCAGCCTCTCAACCACCTCCAGCCCACCATCTTTCTCCAATGTTGCTTCATCACTTTTCTTAACTAGGACCTTCTCTGCTCAGGTGGGTCTATGCACTATTTCTCAACTGTACTTCCTCATTCCTCTGCCCAGACACAATAAACCCACTGCTGGAGCACACATCCTCCTCAGCATCACCTGTTCAAATCCTGAACGCTTACAATGGCGACTCAAGTCCAGTCTCTCCAGCAAAGCTTTCTGTTACTATTCTTGAATGTACTACCTACACACCACAATTTTGGGTGCCCAATTGCCAATCACTTTATACATGGGCTTTCAAAATGTCCTTGTCTTCCAGATGAGGGTGTAGGAACCACATCTTGCAGGTCTTTGCAACTTCTTAAACTATTGAAAATATCTCAATAATCATATTACATTATGAAAAACTGAACCATAGTAGTTAAGAAAACATGATTAGGAAGTAGAAAATTCTGTGTTCTGACCCTGGCTTTGCTTTGTTCTATTATAGATGGGTGATCTTGGGAAAATAACTTAACCTCCGCAAGCTTTCAAATCTATGAAACAAAGACAATGGCACCTATTTCATAGGGCTGTTTTGAAGTTTAACAGAATGTATGTATACGTACACAACATTTAACATAGTGTCTGGTCCATTGTGAGTGCCTTGTTAAGGATTTTTCACACACTAGACACTCTTCTTTGGTCAATATTTTAAACTGCATGATCTACAAGTTCAATGCAATTCCTATCAAAATTCTAGTGGCGTTTTTCACAGAAATAGAACAAAAAACATTAAAATTTGTATGGACCCACAAAAGACCCTGATATCCAAAGAAATAGTGAGAAAGAACAAAGCTGGAGGCATCACACTCCCTGGTTTCAAACCATAATACAAAGCTATAGTAATTAAAAGAGTATGGTATTGGCATAGCAACAGACACATGCATCAATGGAATAGAATAGAGAGCCCACAAATAAACCCAGCTTACATGGCCAATTAATATATGACAAAGAAGCCAAGAATATACAATGGGGAAAACACAGTATCTTCAATAAATGGCGTTGGGAAAACTGGACAGCTACATGCGAAGGAATGTAACTGGACCACTATCTTAAACCATATACAAAAACTAACTGAAAATGGATTAAAGAATTAAATATAAGACCTGAAACCATATAATCCTACATTAAACTATAAGAAATAAGCTCATTTATATTAGTCTTGATGATGATTGTTTTGGATCTAAAATCAAACCAAACCAATCAAAGCAAAACATCAGTAAGTGGGACATCATATTAAAAAGTTTTTGCATAGCAAAGAAAACCACCAACAAAATGAAACAAAAAATACATATAGTTCAAATCATATACCTGAAAAGGGGTTAATATCCAAAATATATAAAGAAATCATACAACTCAAAGCAGAAACAAAACAAAAAACAATCAAATTTAAAAATAGGCAGAGCCTTGGCCCGTGAGGCTCAGCTGGCTGGAGCACTGGCCCATAAGCAGAAAGATCATGGGTTGATTCCTGGTCAGGGCATGTGCTAGAGGAAACTGACCAGTATTTCCCTCTCACACTGATGTTTCTCTCTCCCACCCTCCCCACCCCTAAAATCAATAAGCACGTCCTTGGATGAAAATTAGAAAAATGTTTTAATGGAGAGAGGATCTAAAAAGACATTTCTCCAAAGAGGACATACGGATGGCTAATGGGTATGTGTAAAGATGCTCAACATCATTCATCATCAGGGAAATGCATATCAAAAGCATAATGAAATATCACTGCACATCTTGTTACAGTGACTATTATGAAAAAGACAAGAAATAATAAGTGTTGGCAAGGATGCGAAGAAAAGAAGAAAAGCCCTGTGTACTCTTGGTGGCAATGTAAACTGGTGCAACCACCATGGATCAAAGTATGGATGTTTTTCAAAAAATTAAAAATAGAACTATCATATGCTCCAGTAATTCATCCTAGGTAATTCACCTAGGTAATTCATCCAAGAAAAGGAAACCACTAACTACAGAAGATACTTCACCCTATGTGTCTGCTGACAGATAAATGGATAAAGAAAATGGAACGGTATTCAGAGGCGGGTGAAGGGTGGACAAAATGGGTACAGAGAATCAAAGGTACAAACTTCCAGTTATAAAAATAAGTCAGGGGTGGGGATGTGATGTAGACAAGAGCATGGTGACTTAGGCAATAATACTGTATTGCATATAAAGTTGCCAAGAGAGTATATCTTACAGTTCACATCACAAGAAAAAATTCTGTAACTATGTATGGTGAGAGGTATTAACTAGAGTTGGTGTGGTAATCATTTTACAATATATGCAAATATTGAATCATTGTTGAAACTAATGTAATGATGTGTGTCAATGATACTTCAATAAAAAAGATAAATAAAAAAAAGCTGCAAAGGTCATGCTAAATAGTTTTTCTTAACACACTGTCAAGATTCCCGTTCACATGAATTTTTAGATCACCAATCACTGTATTCAGTTAAAAATTACTTTTCTAATCTATGTTTAAGAAAATAGGAAAAGCAACCTTTAATTTTCAAGCTGTGCTCGGATGACAACCCAGTGTGTAAAACTATACAAAATCAGTTTCATCCTTTTACATAACCCAATCCAGCATGGTTTTCAGCAATTACTGTTTCAAGAATACAGTTAATGCAAAATAAAAGAATTGTTTGTAAGGCTCAAAAAGTTCCCAGAGAGCCAAGCCATTGGATAAAGACTTTGTGCAAAGGGTTGCTCAAACCTCAAAACTGAAGGTCTGTGATGGGCAACCACAGCTCATCATGAGGATGGTCAACAGCTTTTCCACAACCAAGGCAATTACCATTTCTGATTTGTGGCTTTAAAAAACACAATGAGAAAACTACAATCTGGTATATTAAAAACCACCTAGCCTGTTGTTGACTCTGATAATTCTTTCTTTTCCCCCCTAATGAAACATACAGCCTTTTATTCTTTGTGTGGGAGGTCACAACCTTCCCTAGTTCAAGTCACACTGTAGCTTAAAAATTAGATACCATGCCTCCACTAAGGTTCCAGAAATTTCCACCAGGAATATCTACGATCTCGAAGGAGAGGCTGCATCAGGTGCAGCAAATCAGTGCCACTGTCTCCTTTTGCCTTGACTTGGGCCCCCCACAATGATGAGCAGCCACGGGGCAAGTACCTCTACATCTTTACCCAAAGGCCTCCCTTCAAAAACCCTGCACCCCAAGAAGGGAAACAGCATGGCCTTACCGCAGACGTTAGACGAGCAAGAATTTCATCACTGTTTTCTTCTGAGTCTTCAATCTTCTGATGAGACCTTTGAAAAACAAAGACTGAGTTACCCTTCAGCTTTGGTTGCTCAAATTCATCTGTCAAGTTATATATAAGGCATATAAGGCATTCCCCGTTGTTTAAAACATGATTGTTCACCTATTGTTGTTTAATGGGGGGAGGGGGGAGGCAAAACCCCAGAATTTATTTATAAAAGATTGTGCATTTATGCACACATGTTTAAACTTCACCTTCAAAGTACTCTCCATTTGATGCAATGAACTTATTGAGACCTTTTTTCCACTGTTCAGAACAGTTTTAGAATGCATTGATTTTGGTGCCTTTTAGTGCTTCTGCTGTTTTTTGCTTCACCTCTTCCACATTGGCAAAATGTTTCCCTTTGAGGACTTTTTTCATTCAGGGAAACAAAGAAAAGTAGCTCAGGGTGAGATCAGGTGAATAGAGAGAGTGGAGCATGGGGTCATTGCCATTTTTGGTCATAAACTGCTGAACACTAAGCACGGTGTGGGCAGGTGCATTCATAAATCACCCATCATGAAATGGGCAAATGCTTTAAAAGAGTCTTCAGGAAAATTTGCTGAAGCTGAACACAGCCTCTCACAACAACGCCAGCTGGTACACTGACACAGATGGGTTCCTAGAACACTCACTCACCTGGCGGGGGAAGCCTGTGCTACAAGGGATCTGCCCTCCAGAAGATAATTAATGAAACCACTCAAGCAAATAACATGGTGCCAATAATGTCACAGGAACACAGCTCTGGGGGAGCCCAACTGTTCCTTCAAAATCAGCTAGCAAGAGCCTCTTTACGAGACACCAGTTAAAAACTGAAGATGGAGTGCTGTTCTCCAAGTGATTTTATGGAACAATCCTGACATGCTAAATTTGCAAATATGGGCATGCATAAAGCATAAGTAGGTGTGAATATATAATGGTTACGTATTAAAATTCCCTCTAGTCTAAATGAAATCCAGATTTTGAAAATATGAATCATGAATTTTCCACTACATTTCAGTTTCATTCAAAACAGATGTATGCGCATTATAAAATGGTCTATTGTAGACCTAATGCTATGATAGGATTTATAAGGAATGCAACAGCCCTTTATTCTTTTTTAAGAGACACACAGCCCAGTTGAGAAGCCAAAAAATTATGCATGTGTTAAGTAACTAAAGACACATAGAACATATTACACAGTATAAGGTCAGTTTGTTTGTTTGTTTAGAAAAATCACTTTCCAATATAATTCATGAAAAAATTTTCACTGCAGAGATGCACATACTAATGCATTAAATAAAATAAATCTTTAAAAACTGCATTCGTTTCCCTGGTCTGGTTAAAGAAAAATAATTAACCAATGCCAACTGAATATACAGAATTGCTCACAAGCAATTCCTTTTAACACCTGCGGACTTGGTGGGGGTGTGGTAGTTGGGCTGCAGAACCGTTATCGGAATGGCCATGAGTTATCAGAAAGGCTGTCCAGTGATTGATTTCTATCTCAGTTAGGGCCGAGGGCCAGCGGGAGCGCTGGCCTGGTGGGCCGGGGGCCAGCTCCTGGCTTGCAGGGGAGCTAAGAAGAAGCTCTCTAAGGACAGAAGAGCTAGTCAGATCAATTCTCACACTGGCTTCCTATATCTGTTATGAGACCCTTTTGTAGAAAAAAGAAAAGAAAAAGCCATACCCTTTCAATCAGAGCAGTGGGTTGCAAACTACTTCTTCTTGAAGAATTGCAAGAGACAGGCGTGGAGCAGGGCAGATGTTGCCCAACAACGTAATTACTTGTGCGGCAAAGTGTCTGAAACATTGGCTAATAACTTGCCCAATGAAACCAACGGGAAATAAGCAGCATAATTAATTGTATTCCCCCCAAAGCAAGTTACCTTGATAATGAGTATTTCAAACAATGAGCTTTATTATTAAAACTATTCACAAGGTTCCCCCATACACAAAGTTACACTAAGAAGAGACTTGGAATGCTTTCTAACCTAAGCCACGCAAACTGAATTTATACGGTTAAGCTGAGGTGACTGAACGGATCTGACAGGAAATGGAATGCCAAATGCGCCGCGATGCACAAATGGTCGTGGCAAGGTGTGGGCTGCCTTGGAGTCCCCCAGACCCCAGCGACCCCTGAGGGGTTAGTTAACGGGATGAGGTATTTCTCACTACTGCGGATTCTGTCACCACTCTCTTTTCAACAAACTGCTGAAAGACAGTTTGTCAAAATTCTGAGGGAAGTCCTTGTGTATGTGACTGATAATGGCCATTTCATGAATCATGGCTGAACAGCTGTTGGTTTAGTGGCAAATAATTTAGCCCCTGTTCAGAAGCAAAGCTATCCTTCATCATGCTTCCAGCACAAAACATGCCCCGGCAATGACGTTTCCAAAGGAAATGTGTGCAAGAATGACAGGGGGATGATCTCCGGTGAACGGCCCTACCCCATCTTTATCACCTAGGTCACTACGACTTAGGCCCAGGGCTCCCGTCTCCCTCTAGCCCCCGAATCTTCCCTGAGCTCACCCTGGTTTTCCATCTGCCTTTCAAGGAGCTGTAGGTGGCAATTCCAGGTTATTTCCACCCATGTAGGGAATCCTACAGGCTCTTCAGACTCCACGTAACCTACACAGACTCCTCTCTGCTCCAGCCCGCTGTGCCCATGGCGCAGCCTCCTGGCTGCCCGTGGCCAGTCCCGCCCTGCTGTGCCCCCCTGCACCCCCCCACGCCCCCCTGCACCCTCCTGCACCCTCCACCACACCTGCAGACTCTGCTTCTCTTCCGCAAATCTGCCTTCCCTCCCTTTCTCACCCTCAAGCCTGACAGGGAGGCCTTCGCCTTCTCTTGGACAAATCATGCGAACCACCTTCCGGCCCCCTTCTCCGTCGCTGGCTCCTCTTGTGCCCAGTCTCCGACAGACACCAGGGTTACCCTGCGAAAGCCCAGGTCTGGTTCTGCCCTCTCCAGACGCCAGGCCAGCCAGGGCCATCCCACTGCCTGCTGAGCACGGCAGAATTCAGAAACACTCTTCCTGTCTGGCTAATGTGCCCCACGCCACCCCACACCGGCAGGCCACCTGCATCCCACCTGCCTGCAAGGACAGTCTTGGAGCAGACCAGGTGGGAACGGCCACAGCAGCAGCTGGAGAACGGGGAAGGCAGAGAGGGTGACCTCAACCCCTCACCACTGGGGTGCCCTGAGCTCAGTGTCAAAATGCTCAGAGGTATCAGACCCTCTTCCCTCTTCCCAGCAAATGGATTTCATGAAATGTAGGCAAATTCTGATCATTTTATGTAAATATACATCAGTGAAGCCCGGTGAAGACAAAGTGCTCATGTATCAGATCTAAATAAGATAATGAAACAGATTGGGCGAGGGAGAATAAAGAAAAGAATCGATTGCAATAGTGGCACGTTTTCCCATTAGTACTAAAGGGGGCTGTGCTGCTTGGTGACAGAGGGGGTAAAAGACAGGTCCCAAGTACGGTTGGTCAGTGGCTAGAGGTGGAAACAAAGAAGCCCCGGCTGCAACCAGCAGGTAGTGGCAAATGACAAGGTCACAGTGAGACAGAGAAGAGAGAAGGAGTGACCCCAGGGAGGAAGTCCCTGAGGATCTGTGCCAGCAGGAAGCCCCCCAACAGGCACTCGCCTTTAAAAATTCTCACGTCCACTTCTCCAGGTCTCTGCTTGACAAAGCCCAAGCCAAACCCCAAAGCCTAGGCTGCAGGCAGGTGTCTTTGTAAGTTCCAGAGGTCAGTATGTAAGGGTACCGTTGTGAGTATACAGAAGTGGCAAAGCCTGTGGTCCTCGGCCCTTGTTCTTTTAACTATCGAACTGGACATATTATCATTCCACCCAGATCTCAAGCAAACAATCAAACAAGCAAGCAAACAATCAAAAACCTTGTCCTTCCCTCACCTTAACTCACAGCGAGTCCTTCCTTCCCATAGGAAGCCACCTTAGACTCTCCTTCCCCCAAAACCACCTGCTCACCCATGTTTCACATTGTATCCCTCCTGGAATCCGCCTGGCTTCAAGGTGTAGTTCCTATTTGACCACTTCTCACCACCCCTACTGATACCACGGTGGACCAGACACAAAATCTCTTTCCTGGACCTGGGAGCCAGAGTGGAATGAATAATACACGGGTTAGATCGTGTCCCTCCTCTGTGCAAGGCCCTCAAATGACTCTCCATCTCCTTCAGCATGAAGTCCAAGTCTTTCCAGGGGTTGGCAAAGCCCTCGAGGTCCAGCCTCCCAGCAGGTTTCCCATCTCTCCCGCTTCTCTCTCTCCGCTGGCCACACTAGCTAGTGATGCCTCTGCCCTGAGCACCTGCGCTGGCTGTCCCCTCAACCTCAGACACTTTCCTCAGATTTGCTGTCCTTTCCTCACATCCTTCAAGTCCCTGTCTACCTCCTGCAGAAGGCTCTCCTGACCTGCATCCATGTTCCTCTTTTCCTATTGTTCTTTATAAAGGTTCCCACCTTCAACCAATGTAAATCTGTTTATTTATGAAATCCTGTCCTCCCCTACTAGACTGTAGACTCCATGGGAGTAGATTTCTGTCTGTTTTGTTCATCCAAATACAACCTAGCACAAGAGGTGTTCAATAAATATTTGCTGAATACAGGGTAGGGTAAAAGTAGGTTTACAGTTGTGAGAATACAAAACACAAAGTTTACTCTTGTATTGTGATTTATTGTATTATTTGTCATACGACCTGCAGACCTACAGAAGCCCCACCATGTATTTTAACTGAGTACCTTCAACTCCAAGGAGTGCTCCGCTATCAACTACCATCCCAGAAGTACCACTGCACAAAATACTGGCTTGGTATCTAATCAAGTCAACTGAAGGAACCTGCTTATGCTCAGGAAATATTTCCTCTAGTTATTCTGTCATTCTCCAGCTCCCTATAGCAGCTCTTCCTTTCAACGACCTTTTGTCACTAAAATCCCATAAGAATGACTTTCTTCAATCTAATACCAAAGAACCAGAAACACTGAAACTGTTTTAATTAACAGCAATGTAATTATCACCCCCATCTCTTCATCTTTCCTTAAGTGATAATTAGCACAGAGTTCACGACACTATGCAACCTAGGCGATTGTTTGACAGCCAGTTACACAATTCATAACACAAAAGAAAAGATGCAGGAAGTACCCCGCCCAGCACAGCTGAGTTCCAAAAAAGAGCCTTGGGAGGCAGCACCCGTGACCTGGGCAGTGGAATCCTTTCACACCAGTTAGCCCCAGTGTGGTCCCTAGCCACGTGGACTTCACTGGCTGGTATTCCTGCAGAGCTTCTTAACATATTATTTTGAGACTTTGATTTAATTAACATTCACATTTCCTATCACTTAACAGACCTCTTTCTTTAAGGGTAACTTTATAAAATAGTAGTTCTCAGCCTTGGTCTGTACTAGCCTCACTTTTACAAAAAAATACTGATATGCATGCATCATTCTCTATCCTGATTCAGCAAATCTGTTGTTCCATTTTATTTCTTTGAAGTATCATGGTTGAGTACCCCTAACAGAGGTCATTCCCAAGTTTGTCTGCCATGCATTCACACTGCTGCCACTAACTTCAGGAGCCTGTCCCTTTGGCAAGTCAGGTAACCTGCTTTCATCTAAAAACCCAGAATAAGGTGAGTCATAATGCTCAGAACTGTGCCTTAATGTAACTGGTATTATGTAACATACGTGCCAGCTACCAGTTGTTATTACTGTTTTTACTGTTGCCACTGCCAGGGCAGCTTAGGCACGAGTCAGTCCCTTGTTCTCCATTTCTGAAGCGGGAGAACTCCTTTAACATAGAGACAGATCACAGACCCATAGACTCTACGTGCTGAATGAGCAGATGCGTGATAAAAATATGTTGCTGTGAATTCAAATGAGAAACTATTTATTTCAGCAACATCTATATAGAGGTAAGTCACTCTCTTTATTCAATGTAAAGATAATGCTTGGCTACCCTGTGGATGTGCAGACCCCTGAAATCAATCGGAGCCTTGCTTCCCGCCCCTCTCAAAGCCTGAGTCCTCCTGGGTGTGACCTTTGCTCCTGCCACTCCAAGCAGCCCTGCACTGCCCCAACACACCAGCGGTCCCCCAGCTTCAAGCTGACACACTGTTCCATCCACCGCAGGCGCCTTCTGCTTCTCTAATCAGGCATGGAGTCATGAATGCTAAGAAATATATCTTCACCCATTAAAGTAAGCATCCCCAGAGGTGGTTAGTGAGGAATCTGAATGTTAGCACACCAACCAATGAAGCACCCTGCTCAGTAACCCTAAAGAACAGATACGATTTTTTAAAATTTTAGTTAGGAAAAGGAAAAGTCAGGCTGGGACGCGGTAAGAGGGAACTGTTGCAGCAGAGGTCAAGGGGCTGGAAGAGATGTCTGTGGGAGCCACAGCCAGGCCCTCGGGAGCATAAGCCAGGCCGGCAGGTGTCCAGGAGGGCAGATCAGCCCCACAGGGCCACCCAGCGCTGACCAAGCCAGGACAGAAAGACGTCGCTTATACAGGCCCCAGGCTGGACAGCAGATGCAAGGGTCACCGCAGGCTTCACTAGGGAACTGGCTGCCCAACCAGGAGGCGACATCAGCAGGGATGGGGAAGGGCCCACCCAGACGTGAAGCCGTCTGCAACCTGGCCCCCCCACCCAGAGTTCCACCAGCTCTTTTGCTGAGGGGCAGTGAGAGGGGGCAGAAAGGCTGAGCCTTTTTACCAAAATAGGCTAAACAACGAACTCAAAGGACTTTTAAACGTACTTAATTAGAATGACTTTACTGGAGTAGACTAAAAATATGTGCTTCTTTTCTTTCCTTGTGACTACCCACCAGGATGGAGGCTTGTGTAGGGGGCAAACAACAGCCTACTTACAGAGAAAAATGAAGAAGCTATATTTTCCTATGTACATATCTGAGCGTGGCGTGAGTTTAATTTTAGCGATCCTCTCTGGCTCTTTAAAAAAGAACGTAAATGTTAATGGTCCTATAGCTGGTAGGATTCAGTGTTCTGGCGGCCATGTGCATAGCCTGAGCTCTTCAGAGAACCGCCACACCCACCTACCATGGTGACTGAATTAAAATAGCGAGCTTCCTTGCAGCCTAAATTGTCAAATGAGTTGGTGTTAGAGACAGACGTCTCCTCCGTCCTGAAGGAATTATCAGGCAAACTTTCCCTGCACTGTTACTTGAGCACTGCTGCCCCACCCCCAAAAAGAGCTAGCGAAAAGAACATTCAGAGTGACTTGATTTGGCTTTCAGTTTGAATGAGATACCAGGTCTGCTATTTTTCCCCCCAAGAGATAAGATCCTTGACAACCGATTCACTCACTCCTTTCAAATTACCTACTCAGTTTGGATATAAAAGTTATTTTGTACGGAAGATGAATTTTGTTGCCTTAAATTAGCCTATAAACCTGCAGCAACTCCATTTTCCTTCCTGCTTTAAACACTATTTCTAAAGTGGAGAAAAGAACCACTTAAAAATGCATTTGTACAGAACAGGTTGTGTTTACATGGAGACATTAAGAGGTTTCCTCACATAGTTTCAAAGAGAGTTAGAGGGAAGACAGCAAATTAGGGAGGCCTAACAGAACTGCGTGGGCCGACCTGAACCACCTTCAAATATTAAGAAGGTTATTAAAAGGACAGCAAGAAGACTGGGTTTCCAGCTCCTTAGTAGTTGACCTGAGTTAATGAATCAAGCAGACATTAGAGGACATTTCAGTAGAATGGGTAAAAAGTAAGTGACACAGCAGAATAGATAGGACTAAGAATGACTGGAAAATGGGGGCGGCGGGGGGATTGATACAAACAGCAAGAACAGTAAGTTACTATAGCAAAGGCACGTTTTGCAGTCTAAGCAGGACTTGGGCTCCCCCTGGAGGGGTGGGTGGAATGTGACGCAATGGGACAGAGGCAGAGGAAAGGGCAGAGTGTCCCATGAGCATTAGGGGGTGAACGGGTATGGGATGGGGCAGGATGAGTGCAGGTCACCTGGTGAGAACAGACATTATGACAGGATCACATGCATCAAACCACAGGAAGGGCTGTGACAGCTGACAGTGTCCCTGGGCCTCTCTTTTTCTAACTGCAGTTTATTCCAAGTCTGAATAAACTAAACCTTGGCTTTCCAAAATCTGATCTACTATGGAAAACATATATGTCTTTTCTCCCCAGGAGAGACTTACAGTGGTTCAGTAATTTTATCTTTTTTTTTTTAAGATTTAAGTCATTACTTTTAGAGGGAAGGGCAGGGAGAGAGGCAGACAGGGAGAGAGACATCAATGTATGGTTGCCTTTCACCTGCCTCCAGCTACGGAGCTGGCTGGAGACCTGGCTTACAACCTGGTTATGTGCCCTGGCTGGGAATCGAACCAGCGATGTTTGGGTTCACAGGCCAGCGCCTATCCACTGAGCCACCAGCCAGGGCCTCTTTTTATGGTCAGTACGGACACAGGCAGATCCACAGCTTTCCAATGACTACATTTTCCCAGAGGAATTACTACTCCCAAATGCACATATTTATACCAACATAAAAATGTTGCTGATAAGCAGGGCCAGCTCCAGTGATTCTTGTCCCTAGAAATGACATCTGTGTTAAGTGACCCATGTGACAAAAGAAAGACTAGAAGGAATCTGGTATCAGTATTAAGGCTCAAGCTTTTAAAACATTTTCATTCTTAGAACTCAGAGCAGACTTAGGATTTCCCCTTAAGTTATTTCACTCACTGGCCTTCCCGCCTGCTTTCTGCGTGGAGGATGAAGGACTGGAGCTGGAGCATGAGGACTGCCTGCAAGTTGCCCGCAGGTCTTCACTCGCCCGGGCATGGCTGTAGGAATGCAGCCAGCTCCCTTTTGCCACCAGGAAACAGTTAAGAGCTGCTAAATTTCCCAGAGCTAAAGCCAGTCACATCATTTCTAGCTTAGAAAGCAAGTCACCCCTTCTCAGAAAACCTGTTCAGGGTTATTGCAATGTTCCTGGACATTTCTCAGGAAACTTCTGACTATATTCAAAGCGTATGACACTGAAGAACATTTTCTGTACTTAGGCAACTGAGTGAGGAATTATATATAAATTTTGCTTTACCCCAGTCAGGTCCTGTATAAATAGTGGTGGTGAATTCATAACCATTTCAGAATCAGTCTAACATTTTTACAGCTTCTGTTTGTAACACCTTGGAGAGGAATGTGAGAGTGACACCCGTTACTCCTGGGAACCTCGAAGCAGGGGTTAAATGCATGGGCAACTGAGTTAGACAAGCACTCCCATCTTTAACACTCCACCCAGGACTGTATCCCGGACAAGTTACCTGACTTTCGTGCTTCAGCTTCCTCGCTCACAAAATAGGAAAAATAGTAGTAACTATCTCATAGGACTCATCTTCACCTGAAGGTGAAATGATGAATGTAGAACATTTAGCACAGTTCCTGATAGGAAATGTGTTCTCTACAATCAACCTTTCAATTAGCACAATGTCTCATTAGTATCTGACATTTATTTTTCTAAAAGCCTGTATTAACTGCTTAGTATTAATTGTTGTTTTTTAACAAGGGTAACTTTTCTTCATCATGGCTGTAGGTGTTTCTTACCCATGAGAGGAGGATAACACTACTTGCCCTGCTAATCTCATCAAATTGAAAGAGTCAACAGTATAGAAATGTATTCTGAAAACTAAATATGTAAGTTATTAACTGAAATTTTAACCTGCAGCGCTGCAGACTGAAGTCAGCTTATCATTAACGGTGTGGATAAACAAACACATGTCAGAATTGCCATTTCCTGACAAGTCATTTTCCCAAACCTTTTCCAATGAGCTAATTTTAATTCATTTTAATCATATAATGATTCACTATCTTCATGTGATAATGACTCATGTGTTTTAATTTGCTAAATGTTGCTTCAAGATCATTTTCAGAAATGTCTGCTGAGCTCTTTCTTAGGAAAGTCACAATGTGGGTAGTGAATAAGATATGAGATATAACTTTATTCTCAACTCAAACCAAATCATGTTTGTCTTAATTTAGATCATGTACTTATACAGCAACAATTAAACAAGGTTGCAGCACAGTATGGCTGGCAAGGCATGGACTTCCAGAATTTGAATACTAGTTCTGTCATTCATTAGCTGATTTAATTTTTTTTTAAAGATTTTATTCAGTATTTTCAGAGGGAAGGGAGGAAGGAAGAAAGGGAGAGAAACATCAATGTGTGGTTGCCTTTCACCTGCCTCCAGTTATGGACATGGCTGGAGACCTGACTGGAGACCTGGCTGGAGACCTGGTTATGTGCTCTGATTGGGAATCGAACCAGCAACCTTTGGGTTCCCAGGCAGGCGCCAATCCACTGAGCCACACCAGCCAGGGCTGATTTAATTTTTGAACATTTATTTTAGCTTTCTGAACTCGCATCTGAGAAATGGGACTGGAACAACTACCTTTTAAAGGAAATGGTAACCTTAAAGAGCAAAGCACAGCCCCTGGACACAGTAAGTGTTCTTCAAGTGTGAACAACTTAACAACAGGACAAAATGGCATCGACTTACAGTTCGCAGAGGCCAGCTCTGGCAGGGACTAGGGGCACGAGCTGCAGCAGCAGCTTCACACCATTTTGCCATTCTTCTTCTCTCTCAAATTCACAGTACAAGTAGCTACACTCGTCGGATGAAAACTGATAGAAAACATAGGTATCTTGAAAGTATAAATGCTGGTCCACTGTTGGAAACAAAAAAAGCATGGATCAGTTTTTTTTAAGTATATTACTTAGAAAGTTGTAAACCAAATACTCAAGTGAAAGCATTACTATAATTATTAGGGAGAAGCCAGGGGTGGGACTATAATTATACATCCTAAGTCCATTCATGGTCACAATCCCAGTGAATGAAAAAGGATTTCCTGACCAATCTATTTTTATTACCCCTTGAAGCTTTGACTAGCATAGTTGCATATATTTATAATTTTTCTGCTTTAGGGACAGGTGAAATTTATAGTAATTCAAAGATAGTGGGAAGAAATTATTTTTCAGTGTTTCATAGAAAACTAATACATGTAATGACTTCAGTGGTACACAAATACAACACAATGTAGTCAGTGGGTCTCAACCAGGGTGACTGCCTGGAAGGGAACATCTGGCAATGTCTGGAGCTATTTCTGGTTGTCACAGCTAGGGGTGCTATTGGCACCTAGTGGATAGAAGAAAGCTTCTACCCACTTCATACTCGGTAATGTACAGGATAGCCCCTTACAACTAAGAATTATCTAACCCAAAATGTCAACATTACAAGGTTGGGAAACACCATTTTAAAGGAATCAGAACTGGAGATTTTTCAAAAAAATATTAACACAATGCTTACATTAATGCTAACATTAACAAAATGTGTTGAACCTCACAAGCAAACTGATAACAATCCTCAAAGGTAGCTAACTAACTGATTTTCTAAATAAGAGTGTTATTAACTTACTAAGATTAATTATACCCACACTCCCATCTGTACCCCTCTTCCACAGTGAGGCTTGGGATATGCCTTTCTAAACCTCACTGTGTTCTCTCGCCCTCAATATTTGTCACCTACAGAAAAAAAAAAAGGGCTTCGGCCCTGGCTGATGTGGCTCCAGGGGTTGAGGACCAACCTGTGAACCAAAGGGTCACCAGTGTGATTCCCATTAGGGACACATGCCTGGGTTGTGGGCCAGGTCCCCAGTTGGGGGCACATAAGAAACAACCACACATTGATGTTTCTCTTCTTCTCTAACCTCCCTTCCCCTCTCTCTAAAAATAAATAAATAAAATCTTTTAAAATACAGAAAAAGAAAAGAAAGGCCTCATGGTGACTAAACAGTACCTGTGTGATACAGCTAAATAGAAAAATCCAGATTGCTTTCCTCCTATTCTTCAATTCTCTGGACTTAATGAAAAAATGAGATATCGACCATCTTTTCAGTTTCTAGTTGACGTTAATTTTCTGTTCTGTTTAAACAGCTAATTTTCATAGGTCATATCTCTTAACTGTTCATGATTACTTAAGTCAATCAAAATGACATATACATTCTACTCATAAAATCAGTTCCTGATGATAATTCTAAGTACTGCAAGATAAATCACACATTTAGGGCAACTAAAGGTGTGTCATTAATTAATAAAATTGTAAGCAGCAGTTTGAGTAGAGAAGGGAAAGGGGGGTAAATGAAAGACTCAGAGGTTGATGCCTATCAATCAGCAGGTACCTATTTATTTTTACAAAAGATGGAAATACCAATCAAAAGATGACCTATCACTTTTATAAAATAAGAAAGAACGCAAATATTTACCTGCAAAAACAATTTCCATTCAGACTGTAATATCCTCTAGAAAGTCTGCTATATTTTGGTGGTAGCTTAATAAAATAATGACCTGTGCCTTATTCAAAACATGTAATACTAACCTGATGACATGATTCCCATATCCAGTAGGAGCTGCCAGACCCCGATGGCCATGGACCTGCACTGGACAAAAGGACAGTGTTCCAGGAGCCAGTCTACCAGTTCCGACCCAACGCAGCTTCTCCTGGACAAACACAAAGCCATTCACATAAGATACTGTTGCTGCTTATTTACCAAAAATTTACATTTAATACTACCCCTCTCATGTACTTGCTTTTTTAAACAAGTGACTCAATAATAATTGACACGTACCTCTTACTCATCTTTCAGATTTCAACTATTTCCTTAGAGAAACTTGGAATAAAATTCTTACACTTTTTCTTCATGTCACCTAACATTTAATAATCATACATCTTTCTGAATAATATATTCTTTCTCCACTTAAGAATAATTTTCAGGAGAACAAAGACTATATATGAGTCACTATTAAACCCCAACGGCCAAGACAGTCCAGGTACATACGAAGTTCTCAAAATATATACATTTGAATAAATGAAAATAAAAATTTAGCAGTCCTTTATATAAAGATATGCTTCTGCCGTGGTGAGATAAGTACCTCAAGTTAGTGGTGATAAATTTGGGTTTAATCATTCATAGATACTCATCTCATCTCTTTAGTAAGAACTAAATAATTCCAAGGTTAGACAAAGTTGGGATCACAGAGAATGGTGTAGAATTTTGTTTGATCCTTTTCAGATATTAAGACCTAAAATTAGTCTCAAAGAACAATATATTTGACTGTGAATCTTTTTAGTATAATCTCAGTAATCTAGCTAAGCAACCTAGATCATAAAACCCATAAACCACTAACCACACACAAACAAAATAACCTCTGAAACCTGTCTTAAAATATACTATATTCAAATAATGTTCCAATGGTGGTGTCACAGAAAGTATCTTCATGTCTACTTTTCCATCTTTATCAGCCCGTGATGAAAAGCCCAAAGAAGAAAACATCCTGAAATAAGGTTTTTCATTTACAGAAATTTCATTGACTCCCTCTCCCATATGAGAAACTGTAACCAAAATGCTTTTTTAAAATGATATATCATGCACATGGCTATGTTTATTCTATATTTGGCATTTAAGGACCAAAAGATGTCATCTGTATTCCTAAAACAAACAAAAAAAATATTACCTATCTCCTGTGATTGGCATAGGCACAAATATCTAAAAATCACACAGTAACCAACAATATGAAAAAAATGCCACGAGGTACAACATTTTCCAGAATGAAGAAAAAAATGAGTTTTTCTGCTGAGATATTTGATCAGATATTCTAGCTTTTGATAATGCTTCACTTTTTTTTTTTTTTTTGGGTGCAGTGTCACTATTTGAAAGATACTGTAATCAATTAAGGAAATACTAGACATGTTTAATTGCAGGTTATCATTAAGACATTTAAAAGATTAACAGTCAAATAAATAAATTTTCTAAAAAAAAAAAAAGAGAAAACAGATCACAACAAAACAGGCAATTAGGCCAATATTAACTTCTAATTCTACAGGCCACCTTTCATGTTAAAGACTCAAAGTGTTAATTAATTCCTCAACACCTCTGTCAATTAGCCAGCTTCTTCAAACTAATTGCTCCCAACAGTTATCACAAAGATTAAACACTATCAGTTTTAATCCTTACTCTCAGAACAATACAGTTCCTCAACCTCCTCCATGTAATATGGAAGGACACAATGAAACATTTGCTGAATAACTAAACTGCCAAGAGGCAGAAGGCAATGGGACAGATGCGTGTGCATGTTTACTCACAGGTGGCCTGGAAGGGACTTCTTAGGCCAGGGCTTCTCAAAACCCTCTCTGTCATCCCCTGGGGCCTTGTTAACCTGCAGGTTCTGAGGCACCTTAGAACCTTAGTCTTCCCACTGTCTTGGGTGGGGCTGCGAGTCTCAGTTCTGACCGACTCCAGGGATGCTGGTGACCACAAAGCTCCACCTTGTCATGGGAAGGGCCTGCTCTGTTTGGGGGCAGGGCGGAGTCAAATGCTCCAACATAGCACTGCCATAATAGCATGCATGAATGACCAGGGGAGAAGCCTGTTTTAACTCTGGGCCCTCCGGCTTCTGACCAGGCCCACCCCACTCTGGTTAAAAGGCTGACATGCACAGGACTTAGGGGAGGTAAGTACGGAAAAAAGCAGGGATGGCTGGAAGGGAACAATCTGAAAATTGACCACAGTTCCTACCCAGTGTGTTTTCAGTTTTGTACTGAACCCAGAAACTGTCCAACCACAGTACATACTAGGTGGGGACACTGTGATTCAGAGGGGGTGAGCCACCAGGCCAAAGTGACTGCTAGAATAAAGCATTACTTGAACAATCTCTGGAGTTGAACATTTGATATATCTTTGCTCCTTTCTGTCTTCGGTTACATTTTTAGCAAGTAATTCATGGTGGTGCAGAAGCAACCTGCATTTTGAATGTGAATGGGCTGATGGTATTCAGAGACCATTTTGGAAGTAATCTCATGTGGTACACTGGAGACACTGTACCTCAATTTACTACCAGACACAGGAAAATGATCCACAGTGGGCCATCGTATCAGCACTTTGTCTTTATACCCAGAATGCTAATCAGTCCTTAGATTCTAAAAGAAAGGGGGTTCTGGCCTGACCATTGGGAAGCCAAACTAGCAAAACACATGCTCTGCCCCTATTCTATTCCCACCTGTATGTTCTAATTTGGATGGATGGTTCTTTTCCATGAATGCGACTCCTGTACATCTCTCAATTCTTTTTTCAATCTATATCCATAGGATCACATTAAAGAAAATAAAACAGAAAATGAGAGATGTTAGACATCACCTCATCTAGTAGATAAAATGAATCCTGTGAGCTCACTCACAACCAAACCCAAAGATTTAGACAGTTTTTGTTTAAAAAAAGAAAAAAGAGGAAAAAAAATCAGACATGTCTAAATTTAGTTAAAGAAATATTGTTTATTCTGGGACTCTCCCAATTTTTTTTTTTTTTCTGTCATCTATGCCAAGTACTCTTCCTATTCTTTATGGCATTATAATCTCATTTCTTATAAAGAATAATGGTAATAAATGATAGTAGTTTTTCTTTCTATTTATGGTATTATTTGATGTGGTTTAATATCTTTACTTAATATATAATAAAATTATGAAAAAATAATAAAAAGGTGAAAATTCACTTTTGTTTTTTCTTTAGACTACACCAGAAAGTGAAGACATGCTCCAATCTTTCTAAGTGACCACTCTCTTGGTCCAGCTGTACTTTAAAAGTGGCCACTAACCCACCCACTCACTCTAGTGCCTCTGCCCTTATTCACCAGCCAAGGCAGTGACTAAGAACCAACCTGCCCGCCAGCACCCAAGGAGGATGTCACTCTCACAGTTTCACAGTTCTCTCAATCCATGGACCTCCAGGGAGTCCTCCCAGAGCTCTGATAAGGTCCCTGAAGAGGGGGCCTATATTTATTGCCGCCCCAGTGCAGCATGTGCCCAGTAAAATTATTATAAAATAACCTGTCTCAGAAAAAACAGAGGCTTTCTCAAAACCACCCACAAGTGCAGATTCCAGACCCTACCTCAGAACCGGGAGACCAACTGTCAACAAACACTTAGCTCACTTTAAAGAAGACATAAGTCACCACCAGTATCCAAAAAAACATTTCAAACAAACTGATCAACCCCTCCTACTCCTGACATAGCTATCTCTCTGTGATCAATCAAGGTTATGATTTTAACACACTTTTTTTTTTTCACAAGGAGAATTTCTGACAAGGTATTAGAAAACTGTGTTACCTGTAAAATCCCTTGAGGTTCACTCTGTCCTTTATCAGGTCAGCTGCCTGAACGATAATAATATTCCTCAGTGCTCTTCCTGCACATGAAGAATTTTCCCCATAAATCTAAGTGGAAAAACCAAAGATTCACTGTAAATTTAGAAAAATAATGCAACAATTTGTGAGCACACTACATATAAAGAATCATGACCAAATCCATAGGCTTAAGGTAACGTATGTACCTACAAACACAATTACCTATCTTATTTTACTTTTGCTACTTGTTCATTTATGCTATAAAGCTATAATAGCTATTTTCCATCTGCTAAACTGCTTTAATTATAATGATAAATAATCTCCTTTTACCAAAAGCTTTAGTGTAAAATATCCCATTTTAATAATCAGTGTTTTTATCAATATAGCAAATTGAAGACTATTTTTATTATAACTCTGTTATATTGACATCAGATTCATGTATAGGTCAGAAGGTGGGAAAATAATTATTTTCCTATCTGGTGACCATCACACCACAATGTGATTTGATAGCAGGCTGCTGTCTACTTTGCTTTTAAATTTCAGTCAGCTGCAGCATTCATAGTTAATTCCAAGAATCCTGGTTTCATCTACTTCAAGATTCTACCGAGCAGATGAAAATTTTATTTAACTTTTTTTCTTTTCTAATTGGCCCATGTGAGTCTCTCTGATTCTTGATGGATGAAGGAGGGTCACTCTTTAGAGCCAGAGAGGCTTCTAGCCTTGACCGCTCCCTCCTTTCCCCGGACGCAGCCCCTTTCTCCACAGTGCAGTGCTCTGCACAAAGGAGGCTAGGTGACAATGAACTGTCCCCATCGGTGAAAATGCATGAAAATTAACACATGTAGGATATATGTGTTCACATCTGTTTATTTGTTTCTTTTTATTTTTCATTTTTAATTATTTACTTTTTTCCATTTTTTAATTGTTGACACTTTCAGACATGTTCCCATACCACCTACCCTTGAGTTGTTTCTTGGTGAACTCTTTTTGTATCTACAAAATTTTGTCTCTGTAAAATATACATAACTTCTTTGGAAGCAAATAAATTGATAACAGAATTGATTATAACTTGACAGGGAATGATTTTACCCCATCCTTATACTTCTTTAATTGTCCTGTTATCAGTTCCTAAACACAACCTTATGAGAAAGTGAGGGCAGAAAATAATTCATTTTTAACATGTTAAAACTTAAAGAAACAAAACAACAACAAAAAACTTGAACATGTCAGGTGACAGAAACTATTATCATAAGAGCAGTACAAGTCAGCTGATATCTGACTAGTCCTGACATGGCACCAATATTCAGTTACTCAGTCACCCAGAAAAAACATGTACTGAGCAGCCATCAGGCCTCAACCTGGATGACAAGGATGCAATAATGGAACCCGGCCAAAAAGGCCTCCTTTCTCACAAAGATCATGATCTCCTGTTATTTTACAAAAATGCAACTCTCTGTTGACTGATTCTTTAACATAATACAAAAACATCTTTTCTTACCAATTAGCATACAGTGATATTAGTAACTATAAGTATAAATAATCCCATTGCCTGTTTTCAGTGTAAAATAGCCATTATTTTTAAAATACAGTGTTTCCCTACAGAAAAATTGGAATATGTATATTACATATTAATTCTGCTACACTGATAATGCATTTATGCAAAGGACTTGGCAGATGGGAAAATATTTTTTTCCTATCTCGTGAACATCTTGAATTATGACGCAGTTATCAAGATACCTCATCTCACTTTGGCTGTGTCATGCCAGGTGACGGAGATAGCATCATCAGGAGCAAAGGGGACAGCTATAACTAGAGAATTCAATGATCCGTGAATCATTGTTTCAGAAAATACAGTGAGAGAGTAAAGAATCATACCTGGGAAGAAGTATGTTCAAGGTATGGATTGGAAATTCTTCTGGAGAGAGCCTGTTTTGAAAGAAAAATGGGGGAAAAATTAGAACAAAATAGAAGGCGTTGTCCCATGAGGTCACTCTATACGCAAAAGTGGGAGGCCCAGTAGTTAACTGTCCGTGACAAAGGGTGAGCCAAATCTCAAGTCATGGGCCGCGGAAGACTGCCATCCTTACTCTCACTCACGTGAAGACCACCTGCGACACTCACTCCAATGGGACAAGATGTGCCATTTGAACAGCTCTGGATCTAGAGAGTGCAGCAGAAAGACCGGGATGTTTTTGTACTTTGTTCTTAACATGATTTTGATTCCATGTCTCCTTTGCTTTTCACGTCCGCTTTCAGTGGTCTAACTCGGATTTCACCCTTGCCCACCTGAAATGCTGCTTTAGGCTCCTGCGGGTTCTCCCCAGCTGTCTAGTCACACGCTCTCAGGCCATCCTGCCAACCTCAACTGAACAAATGTCTCAACTGCCCCCTCAACCTACAGCGGCTCTGTTACTGCGGACGTGCGTCGGTCTAACCCTAGCCTGCCCCGCAGGGCCTACCAAGTCTGCCACCAACAGGAATCTAGAATTCACCATCCATCTCCCTGCCTGGCTTCTTGATTTTTCAAGACCTTCCCATCAAGAGCCTGCTTCTCCTGCACTGCCTCTGTGCACACTATTCTCCACGTTAGAAAGCACCGTCTTCCCTGACACTTTCCTGAATGCCACCAGACTTTGAAGTTCAGGTTTAGTCAGCCACTTCCTAGGCAAAGCTCCTGTGACCCACCCCAGTCCACGAGGGTATGTCCAGCTTTGTTTTTTCAACGGGTCATCAGGCAGCTCCTTGGGTGCTGTGCATAGTCAGATGTCCGGCTGTGAGTGCATTCGCCCCACCTAATCCATAAGCTCCGGTAGAATGTACTGGCAATTTACACCCTAGCTTTCACAGCATCTAGCACAGCATTGTTTATTTTTCTATTCATTTATTTGTAGATATTTATATCTCTCTGTCAGTAACGTAGGAGCTAATTTGTCCTAACAATCCAGCGAGGTGCACCATCACCCACATATGCTTAGGCACAATGGAAAATTATTACCATTTCCCATTGCAGTATAGGGAAAAGACCAGAGAAGCTAATATTCACTCCACTTTCAACCTATGTTTTTACAGCTTCTTACATTTCTAATTCCCAGGCTTGCTGTCTTTTCAGATCTCAGAGTTTTCAGTCTGTGGCTTCCACTTCTTAGAATTTGCAAATTTTACAAAACATACCCTGATAATCATCGCTTTCCAGCATCTGAACCTCCCACCAGAATTTAATGTAAGACAGAATTCCCATTCTGCCTCTTGCCCACTCCACATGCCTCCCACACGACTTACCTTCTAATTAAACTACAATAAATAAATAAATAGACTCTTTATCCCAAAATGCCAGTTGGTACACTTTGCTAAACATTTGTGATGGCTCAAAAAAAAAAAAAAAAAAATGAAATTCATAAGGTAAATAGGCCATTTTAAATTCCCAGGAAGAAATAAAACATCCATCTATCCCTCTGGGCTAATCTATACTATTCCCAACTGGCTCTTCCTGGGCCTGCTGTCATCCGAGCCTTGATAATATATTCACTTATTGAAATACTAAACAATGTGAAATTTGTATATGCACCAACTGTAATAATTTGAAGATGAATCATCGTAAGTGATTTGTTTTCCCCCTCAGCAGAGAGACTTTTAAAAATCAATGTGGCAGGCTGGGACTGACAATCCTTACTACTCATCTGATTGCTTGAATCAACTCAGAAAAGCGAACACTTCATATGATCTAGCTACAAAGAAAGAGTTTAGGTAGAAAAGGGTTCTAAAGAACTAGGCAGGGGCACTTTCACAAAAGAAAGCAGACCACTTCCTTTCTCCCGCCCAACGTCCAATGTCCAACGTCCAACAGCCAACGGCCAACGGCCAATGTCACTCTGGCTCTCTCAATACTAGTCTTACACACAATCCCACATCACAGAACCTTCCCCCCAGATGGCTTGTTTGAAAAGACTGGTAAGGTGGGTAAAGAAAACCATGGGATTCTTCCATGCGGACTAGATAGCTGTGTTGGATAAGCTTCTAGCCCACAGGGAATCCTGCCTCTCCCAGGACACAATACCAGGTCTGCTGTCAGAAAGTCCTGTGAAGCCTCTAACTGGCCCCCTGGGGAGCTCTGCTTCATTACAGCTGAGACAGCAGCTCCCAAGTTCAGCTGAGCTTGGGGAGCCAGACTGCAGAACTCTGTCAGGTACTCGTTATTGTTAAACTTAAAATAACCACCGGATCTGTACTTTTTTTAGAGGCCACTCGATGTAAGTTGTTGTAAAAGTAGCAAATGCCAAAGACTTAATGGAAGAAGAACATGGAGGAAGAATCCATCTGTTACCTTGTTTTAACAGGTATTGGGAAAGGACTGTTGCGTAATTTTATCAGGGGAAGGACCACGATGGGCCAACTTACAGGAACTTGAGACTCTCTCCTCTAAACCACCTCACAAACTGTTCTCTCAGCATCCGCCTGAAGGGGTATTACAAGAACCCCATTGAAAATGCACCTCCCTCCTTTCCAATGTGCTCTCTCTAATGATCGTCAAGTACTGAGTGAGCTCTTTCCATACTGTCTTCGAATCCCTTTAGTTCTCCCGGGATTCCAGGGCTTCAGCCCACTGCTCCTATGGCAGCTAACTCCTAACGAAGCACCACTGAGCTCCTCCCCAGGCACTGCGGGAGCTCCCGCAAACGTAATGTGAACACGATGTCGGTGCATCATTAATTTAGAAATTCATTCACCAGAAGACGTGGGATCTAAAGGACACTTGAAACTCGTAAGTTCTCTTTCTTGGTCCTGACTTTCTATCAATTTACTCTGTAACCTTGGATGATGGATGGTCCAACTGAGGCAGCATATCCTGCTTTAAATGGCTCTTACCCTCATACCTCATAAACACGGCACACAGACAAGATAATGCCTCTTCCCCACCCCTAATTTTCAATTTCCTAGAATCACTTAGGTTAGATGTAATGATTCTTTCATGAAAGACATACATACATACACTATAGAGAGAAGACTGCTAACAATACCAGTAAAATCAGATTTTAATTCAAATTTATTTCTTTCCTTTCCATTTTAATAAACCATGAAAAAGGATTCCCTGGAGTCCCTAAGACTCCAGGGAAAGCTTTATATTTTAAACATGTATTAAAAAGTCATAGCCCTTTAGTATTCACAAATGCACCTCCAAAAGAAATAACTTTTTTCTTTTTTTTTTTTTTTGAGCATAACTCAAAAGAATAACTGGTTAGCAATCTTTTTTTTTTTTTTTTTTAAGTTAGGTGTCCACTAAAGTTAAGCTATAATATCTACAAGGTTGGGTCTGACCTAAGCATGGAACTCATTCTAGTCACTGAAAATGCGGATAAACTATAATAGACTTAAGCACCTTTTTTTTTTTTTTTTTTTTTTATTAGCTCTTAAAGGACATGTCTTAATACTCTCCTTGGATTGAGTTCCAGTCCTTGGGTGACAGAGGGGAGAGAGAACTAAAAGGACAAAGGCCAAGTCCCTCCAATCACCACAGAAGTATGACCTGCTCTGCTACAAACAAGAACCAACAAGAACCACCGAGTTTATTGATAACTTGAAAATTCAGTTCATGACACAACTTTCTGCCACCTTTGGCCACTGCCCTTTTCCCATGCCAGGTCACCAAGTAGAATATGAAGATGTTCCGGTATAGAAAGTATACTCTGATTTCTTACAATCCTAGGAAGCCAGGAAGAAGCTCTATAAGTAACTGGAGGGTATCTATCTTAAGAGATTATGGACTAAAATAATCAAGGCTGTGATCTAGCAAGCTGTCCAGTAGAGTGCTAAGAGTGTGGGTCCTTCTTAAACCCCAGGATACACTTATATCTCAATCCAAGCATGATCAAGATTAAAAGGGCAGAATCTCAGCTAGTATGTTGACTTAAAAATCACAGCCATCACAAGTTAAGTGCAGACCGTGCAAACTAAAGACACGAACCAATGGATGAAATGAAATGGGGTTCACCATGATTCCCACAACCATTTCCCTAAGGAACGTGCTCCCAACAGCTAGTCACAGCCACAAGGCCACACCAAAGCCCATGATGTGCTTGAAATCAGATTTTTCCATTGTTCTATGATGTGTTAAGAAATGGAATGAAAGGGAACATGGCAGAAAAGCTTACTGAGCCCTTCCCTTGTCTTAAGTACTTTCCCATATTAGTAATTACAAGCAACTATTAATATTTTTACAGACAAGAAGACTGAGAGTAAGAGTAATTTAAAAATTTACTTAAGGTTCCAGAGCTGAAAAGTTACAGAGCCAGGCCTGAAACAAAGGTGATGGATTCCAAAACTACCACTCTCTTGTAATATGCTGCGTGTCATTAAATCATAAATTACTGAAAGTATGTGCTAGAAAGTATGTGTTACAGGTTGTGCTTAGTATTTCACACGTTAACGTATCACTCAATCCTTGAAAAACTATGAAGTAGGTACCATTATCAACCCCTTTTTGCAGATGACAAAAGTAGACTTAAAGAGGTTAAGAAATTCACCAGTTTGCAACTTCAGCCTATCTTTCGTTACGGCTGCACATATGTACCTGCTAACTTAGAATGTGGTGATTCAACAGGAAAAGTGACAAACGAACACGTCCAAGTGCAGGAAGGAGTCACAAGGAGTCTCTGCTAGATCCAGCACTTTTCAAGCCTGATTATGAATCGGAACCATCTGGGAAGCTAATACAAACAAACAAATAAAAAGCCAAACAGATGTTTAGGTCTCAACCCAGACCCACAGAATTAAAATCTTGAGGAGTAGCTTCTGCTGGGCTCTGCCAATCTCCCCAGGTAGTTCTAACCCAGCTTTGAGGAAAACTGTCAAAATTGGTGTTTGAAATTGGCATTTGAATGTCTCATCATCCACGTCAGCTTTGAAACCTGGGGCACTCGGCAAACATCACCTGAATGACACTCCTGGCTAAGTTCAAACACAGCAGAGGAGTAAATCACTTGACTAACAACACTGGGCTCTGTGGCTGTTGGAGAACAAAGAGCCAGTGTTTCGGTAAATCCCACCTTGCACCTGTTCACATGGTATGTGTTTTCTGCATAGCCAGCCCAGACACAGCCGTAAGCCAAGATACCTTCCTGTCTGCAGAGCGACCTACACGCCTTCCGAAAGGGCGTCCCCTTTCAGTGGTACCCATTGCGTTAACTTTCTTTTCACTTCCCACTATTGAAGGACTCTCTTCTAGTGTAAACCTGTTTGCCCCACTTAAAAGCTAAAGTAGAAAATCAAAGTGGGTTCTAGGAATACTTATAAATATTTCACAATCTTGCCTGCCTGGGAACATAAATCAGCAAGAAGCACAGCTTCTGGGAAATACTGCACACAACAGGAACAGCAGAGGCAAACCCAGCATGTCATCAACCGGATGTTCTCCAGGTCTTGGGAACATACCTTTCTCCTCATTGCGTTTGTTGACAAACAAGAAATGATTGTGCCTAACAGGGTGGGCTTCCTCGGCTAATGCGATCACAGACAAACCTTTAAATTTTGGGAATCACATCACTGAAGATCTGGATCAACTGTCAAGTGAACAAGCTTACCCATCTCTCCTTTTCACGGAATTCCAGACTTGTATCAACACCAACCCGTGAGGCACGCACCTGGACTCCAACATGAACCCTTTCCAGACAGCCAACAAGAAGACGCTCCCACGAGCCAAAACTGGGACAAGCTCAGCAGCAACATAATTAAAGCATTGTATTAGAACTCATAGACTAAACATCCGTGAGCACATACAAATACAAATAATTGAATAAATAAACATTTGAGGGGAAGCAACTCTTCCTTACAGAATAATTCTAATTACTAATTCTAATTTTTAAAAAGAGAAAACAGAGTATCACCATTAGGCAACACCAGATCGCTAAATGTTGTAGATAAGAATCATCAACAGATGCTAAAATTAGTGGAAAAGTATAATGAGACACAGGAGGATATAGATATAGTAGTATGATGAGATACATGGTATCTTCCCACAAGCTATAAGTAAAGAAAAAATAACTTTTTAGTGGAACTTAGCAGACATCACCTTAACAATGTGATAAAAATTATGGTCAATCATGAGACGTGTTGACATCATTTGCCAACTGATCTGATACACTGATAAAAACCACCTTCATGGTATTTTTAAAATCAAAATGCACACCTGAATTTAACGAGAAAACATCAGACTCTAAATTAAGGGTCTTCTTCTGTATAACTATATGGAACTCTGCAAAAATTGTCAAGGGTATGAAAGACACACACACAAAAAACAACTGAGGGACTTCCTCTGACTGAGAGAAACCAAAGGGAGCTGACAAAGAAAGGCAGAGCCTGATGCTGGACTAGGATAAGAACCTGAATAGGACACTTGGCAGAATTTCAAGGAGTTCTGTATTTGAGTTTGAATGTTAATGCTGGTTTTCACAAGCCCACCGTGGTTCCAAGGGAAATCTCTTTGTATTATTTGTACAATTTTTAAGTCCCAAAGCATTTCAAAATGAAAAGTTAAACAAAAAAGGTAATGGCCTCCTCTCTCCCCACAAATATTGTCTCAAAACAATTGTTTCAAAAGGCAACTTCTACTTCCTGCTAAAAGCTGCACAGCCCTCAGCACAGTATTGTATTAGGCTGAGCCTCAGAATGACCCACCTGGCTGGGGGGTGGGGTGGGGGTAGTGTTGGATAGAGAACAAGTGTAATAGAACAACAATAGAGAAAAAAAAATGACCCACCTTGCCCCCTGCCCACTCTGGCCTCCAGCACCTTCTCACAAATCAGATTATCTTCCTAACAAAGCTCCTCACCTATCACCTTGTTTTGAAGAAATAAAATAGTTATTTAGAAGCAAACAGCCCTGGCTGGTGTGGCTCAGTGGATTGAACACTGGCCTGCAAACTGAAGGATCGCAGGTTCAATCCCAGCCAGGGCACATGCCTGGGTTGCGGGCCAGGTCCTTGGTTGGGGGTGTGCAAGAGAAAACCAATCTGTTTCTCTTGCACATCAATGAATTTCTCTCTCTCTCTTTCTCCCTTCCTTTCCCTCCCTCTATAAATAAAACAAATGAGTAAAATCTTAAAGAGGAAAAGAACAAAAAAAGCAGTTTACTTTCCCCAAGTGCTCCCGGGCAGTGCTCCAAGTCTTCACCCAAGCAGTCAGTGCCCTCAGTCAGTCCACAGGACCCCTGCTGCACCCAGGCAGCTTGCCCCGTTTTTCACCATGCAAACCCTGTGCTTTCTCACCTGGGCACTTGCCTGACCTCCGAGCCCTGCATTTCTCTGCATTTCTGCATCCTGCTCTTCCTCCCATTCACGTAAATGCTGTGAGAAGCCCACCCAAGCCCTGAGCCTCCCATGATTTCTCTCCCCTCTAACACCTGTATTTGCCACCGAAACATAAGGTGTCCAGGCTCTGTTGCATGTGTATGGCCCCCCTCCCTCCTCAACCAACCTCATAACCCCCGGAAGAACGTACATCCTCTGTGAATCTAGGGCCTTCCATGGTGTGCCGCAGGGACTGACCACTGCTCCCTGTGTCACGCTGCCTGATGATCTAGGTTCTTAGGCCACGTGGGAAACATGGTGCTGCCACCTCAGAATCTATGAAACCCTTCACCAGCTCTGCAATACCACTGCCACCACTGTTTCTGTCCCTTCTCCTCTCTGTTTTAAGTGGTCCAGTGTGGAGCGAAGTAAACAGAGCACCCAGCAAGTCCTCACTTGACGCTGTTGATAGGTTTTTGGAAACTATGATTTGAAGAAAAATGAAATAAAGTCTGTATGATTTTACCTTCATGCAGCATCTAAAGAACAATGTAAATGAACAAACAAAAGAGACACAGATTCACAAATACAGAAAATAGGTGTTGGTTGCCAAAAGGGAGTGATGGGTCAGGGGTTGTGTGAAAAAGGTAAAGAGATTAAGTATAAATTGGCAGTCACAGAATAGTCAAAGGGATGTAAGGTACAGGACAGGGAACATAGTCAGTAACACTGTAATAACTATGTATGGTGTCAAACGCATGCTGGAAATATCAGGGAAATACTCTGTAAAGCATATGATTGTCTAACCACTTACTATGCTGTACTCCTGAAACTTATAAAAATAATTGAGTGTAAACTGTAATTGAAAAATAATTTTTAAATAACAAAAAGGAAAACAATATAATAAAACCAATTTTCCCATAGTCTAATTGATATAAACAAAGAGTTTAAGTTCCCATGGTATGATCCGATCACAAAAATGTCAACAAACCCCTAAAATAACGATCCAAAACACTTGTTATGTTAAACAATCAAGTAGATGTGAGCTATACACACATTTTTTAAAAGATTAATTTAAAAAGTAAGAGAATAATTTTCCAACCTGATGATTCCAGTTCAGGGTCAGGGTGGCCAGAAGCCTGTCCTGGCATCTCAGGACACAAGGTGAGACTCACCCAGGACAGGACACCCTTCCATTGCAGGGCCACTAACACCCATTCCTACTCACTCTGACGCAGGTCATACACTCCAGTTTACCCTCACTTGCGCATCTTTGGGATGTGGCAGGAAACTGGAGTGCCCAGAGAACCCCCGTGGAAACATGGGGAGAATGTGTACACGCCAAACACACAGTGGCCCTGGGCAGTAGTTCACTTTTTTTCTTATCAGCATTATAACAAAAAAAAAAAAAAAAAATGTTGAAACAACTTTATTCAAGGACCTGCTGAATATTTTTATACCCTGAATAACTAATGTGCTTGTTTTAAAACTTAAAGATCTATTTAAATACTCATTAGTTCTCTGCAATGAAAAACACTTCAATTCAGTCACCAGGGTCTTCAAGAGGGAAAAATATTCACTTTTCTTTTGCTATGTAACTAGCCAGTTAGAAATGAGCAAAATAAATACATTTTGGGGTAGCCACCTCTCTTCCATTCTTTGACTCTGGAAATAAATGTTTCTTGTCAATTTGTACATACATTTTTTTTTTCTATGTATAGTTAGTTGCCTTTCACCTGCCTCCAACCACGGACTGTACATACATTTTTAAATGCTGCAAAACAATGAAGGTGATCATGTACAGCTTTCTAGCAGAAGGCTTATTTAGAAAGCTATTTCTGGCTTTTATTTTTCAGTTATTCGACTAGGATATACAAAGAACCTCAGAAATGTACCACCACAAAGGACATCCTGAAGTCACCTGGCCCCATTCCATGGCCTTCATCTGCACTGTGCAGTCAGGTGGGAATGGAGACCAGGATGTGCAAACTACAGCCCACGGGCCCAACCCTGCTGCCACCTGTTTTTCATAACATTTTATTGGAGCATAGCTATACCCATTTGTTTACATATGGTCTCTGTTTTCCTGCCAAAAATATTCACTATCCCAACCTTTACAGAAAAGGTTTACCAGTCCTGGTGTAGATTAACAAGTTTTATAGAGCAGAAGACACTCTAAAATCTCCCTAGTAATGTAGTCCAGTGCAGAAACAGTTATTGATGAGAACTATTTTCATTTTGAACAAAATTATCTCCTACTACAATTGATTATTATTTCCTCCAAAACCATTTAAGGCACATTTCCATCTTCACTTACATGTTACTTAAAAGCAAGAAATAGGTTAAAACAACTTTTTGGGTTTCCAAGCTTGAAACTAAGAAGGAGCAGTGAGTTTCACTTCGTTTAAACTAGGAACTTCATAACACAGTCAAATCTAGACTACACGACCTCGATCCAAGGGCCAAATACACAAAAGTATTGCTTAATCCAAGAATATGTTGTTTAAAACATCTCAATGCCTTATTACTTCTTTTTTAATATATTTTTTAAAGACTTTATTATTTTTAGAGAGAGGGGTAGGAAGAGAGGCAGAAAGAGAGAGAGAGAGAGAGAGAGAGAGAGAGAAACATCAATGTATGATTGTCTTTAACCTGCCCCCAGCTACAGACCTGGCTGGAGACCTGGCTTGCAACCTGGTTATGTGCCCTGGCTGGGAATCGAACCAGCAACCTTTGGGTTCACTGGCTGGCGCCTTATCCACTGTCCCACCAGCCAGGCCTGCCTTACTCCTTTTATACAGTTAAGTTTTCATATGGTTCATGATAAAATGTATTTGTATGCTCAAATCTCCTATTAGAATTGCTCTTTTATCTACTTCTAAAGCACTTTAGACTCCAGATACTTATTTACATTTGGATTTCCCCTCATTCATTGCAAGAAGCTTTTTTATTTTTTTAAGAGAGAGTAGGGAAAGGAGGGAAAAAGAGAGGGTGAGAAACACTGATGCAAGAGAGAAACACTGACTGGCCACCTTCCGCAAGTGCCCTGACCTGAGACTGAGCACGGAGCCCCCAGCACACGCAGCCCCCAGCACACACCCTAACCAGGGGCCAAGCCAGCAACCTCCCACAGTGAGAGGCGACACCCCATGAACTGGCAGGGCAGCCAGGGCGGCATGACGCTTAAACAGGAACTGCAGAGTCTACCCACATTTACAAACGTCTGGAGTACCTAACGTGATTCATCGAATACAGTTCATTCTAAGTGTTTGGAAAAGGGCAACATCCAGCTCTTTTAACACATTCCTTAACTCTTTTCATATTCTTGACTTAACAACACCTTCCCCTGAACACCGCCCTGCATGGTGGCTAAGAGCCACACTCTGAATTTATGTTGTTGGATCTAAAGCCCATCTATCTGTACCACGTAGGAGCTATGTGTCCTTGGATAAGTTATTTAACTTCTCCATGCCTCTGTTTCCACCTCTTTATTTGGGAGAAATGCAACCGCTTCATAAGATGTTGTAAGGATTGAATGATTTAGAACAGTGGTTCTCAAACATCAGACGTGGGGGGTTCAGTGGGTCTGGGTGGAGACCTGTGAATCTGCAGAAGCACTCACTTAAAATCTCATTAAAAAGCTTAGAACAGTGCCTGCTGTATTGTTAAGTGCTCACTCAGTAAACGTTAACTATTGTTGAGCACTCAGAAAACTTGCCTATTATTTTGGACTTGAATGTAGGTCTCCTCCATTGTATTGTAAGCTTCTCACAGGGACAGGGTTGTATCCTTTTCACTCACATTTCCAGGGCCCCACAGGGTGCCTGTGACAGCAAGGCCAGGAAAGCAGGACAGGGTGGTAGTCTGCCTCCCACCCAAGGTTCCTCCTGGTCAGCACAGAAAATAGGATTCAGGGGAAAGAAAACTGTCCTACTGGCAACATTTCCAGGGGTTTCATATCAGGTGTCTTCTGGTCAAAGGCTCTCTCGTCCACCCACCACACCCGGGAGGGTTCAGTCCCAGCGCCCACAGTTGGAGAGTCTAGACAAGCTCAGTCAGAACCAGTCAGCTTTTATAAGGTTCTTGGGACCACGGTCCGTTCCCAAATGGGGACAGGATATCTATAGGCCCCCGTCAAAGCCAGCAACCTGCCAGCACCACTGCTTAAAATTCTAGGTACAGTCAATGCTTATGTAAGTTTTACCTAGACGCTGCCAAGTGGAAATCCTGGCATTCATTCTGTTTATTCCCTCTTACCTTCCTCGGTGCTCCAAAGTCTTTCAGTCAGTAACTCATTTTAGGGTTTGAGAAGATCTATTAGCCTTAGCAGTCTGCAGTCTCACACGGCCAACTTACAAAGGTCACGACACTTGCCATACCAGGCCTGTGACGCAGATCCTCCACAACTGATACCCGTCCTTTCTCTGCAAAGCTGTGATCCCACGGGCAGACCTTGAGGATGGTGGCGGGTGGGGACTCCATCACCGCCTTTCCTGCTTGAAAAATCGCTCTCTTCATGAAGATCAGAATAGTGTCATCTCCTGGGTCAGTACCTTACCACCCATGACAAGCAACAGGCCTCGTTTTCTCGTTCTGATCCCACATAAAATTGTCTGCTTCGTTGGCGCTTGGTGATGCGTCACATGCCCTCCTTTCTCTCTGCATTTGCCTTTTTTAAATGGGAAGCTTTCTGAAAAACTGACTGGATCGCCACATGAGATTCTTTCATTTCCTTTTCCTTTCCTAATGGTATTACCATAGAATCAGAATTTCATTCATGTCTTGTTCGTTTTTCCTTTTACTGCTTCCAGAGATGACACCCTGACTATCGCTTCTCTTAGTCTGTTGAAACCAGATCCCACGAAGTGCAGGGTTCAAAGCAGGGTCACCCCCTGCCCGGCTCGCCTCTGGGCCCGGCAGAGCTCCTCAGTTCGGTGAGCGGGTGCCCACGGCTGCAGGCTCGCTTCCCAACGCCTTGACGCGACTTCGATTTCCTTCTACCGCCGCTGAATCACCTCCTTTCTAATCTTTCCACTAAATTATTTCTTCTAACCTGTCTAGACAGCCTTTCTTGGCTGTAATAAATCATCACAGACAGGCCGTCTTCAGGCTGTTCCCCCCACCCCCTTCTACTCCGGCACTGCTGCAGTCTCAGCCAGCATCACCAGCGCGCCCTTCAGCCAGAATGAAAAAAAAAACAAAGCACCCACGTCGTTCAGAGAGTCTGGAATTGAGGGGGATCTCTGGTTTCCCTCTGGAAATCCCCCTTCACCAGAGCCACTGAGTCTCACTGCCTGTCCAGGGCCTCCCCGTATAGGCTCCTGCAATGCTTCCGAAAGGGCAAGTGCACCCGTCCTCAGGCCCCTCCTCAGTGAGCACCGGAGCTGATGACGGGGCACAGCCCCCTCCTCCCAGGGTGGTACTCGGGGCAGAGGATTCGGGCAGCACCACCAGAGCCCTGCTGGGAACTGCAGAGTTTCAGGGTCCACCCTCAGACCCGCACCATTTACAGTGAAGCTTAACAATCAAATCACATCAAGTTTGAAAAGCATTCACCTACACTATCTAGATGGGAAATCCTGTTTCTGCCACAAATGTTTCTAAATCACACAACACCCCCTGAAGACACCCACAGAGATCCTCCTAAAAAAGGATTCAACAGGCACAGTTAGTTTTGCGGATGTGGCCTATTCTCTTCTTCCTCCTTAAAGAGGAACAATGCACCTAAGCATGTTAAAGGCATTAAAGAATTCCTGCAGTAAATAAGCCTGTTCCAGCTAACGTTTCTCAAACACATCTGACCAAGGAATTTTTAAAAATCTATTCATTGATTTTTATAAACAACTGTTACCACCTCAAAGCACATGCATTGGCATTAACAGAAAACACGAAATGTGAGAGCTTGTCCCAGCGTGGCTGTCATGGCTGGTGGACGGATGTGAAGAAGGCAGCCCGAGAGAGAGCCCCGGAGCTGGGAGCCAGCCCCCTTTTTTATTTGCGTCTTCCAGCCCATAGTCCCCTGTGCTCCGGAGGCACTCCGTCTCCCAGGCTTACCGGGACCCCCGGGCAAGTCCTTCTACGGCCCTTCCCTGCATCTCCCCAGAGACCCAGTCAGCTCTCTGCAGCAGCAGTGCAAGGTCAACTAAAATATGTAGAAAGGAAGACACGTGTACACCAAAATGCTAACCGCAATGGGCTCTGTGTGACTGGCTACTAGTAGATTTTTGTTTCTTTCCAAACTTCTGACTTATCTATATTAAATGAATTACTTTGATAGCCAGAAAAAACTAACTTAAAAGCAAGATTAAAACCTCCACTCATTACATTACTCTCCCCCTCTAACCCTAAAAAGAAAGGTGAAGTTGTAGAGATAAAAATGGTGACTCTCTAACCGTAAAGGATTAAGATCACATCTATAGTCAGAAAGAAACCCATAGCTAAGTTAGCTCTACTGTAAGTGTTTATGGGTGGGGGAGAGCATGATAAGCCTGTAGGTAAAAACACAAGAAGATAGGACAATTAAGAGTCTATCTCTTCCTCCTTCCTGCACAATGGAATCCATTCAGCCAGGCTCTCAGCCTGCCCTAAAGGGACTGGGCCTCCGAGAGAAGGAACAGAGATGAGTGGAGGGAGGCTCCCTGAGAGAAAAGGGATGGGTGAAGACCAGGAGACTCTAAGGTTAGAAACTGTCAAACAGCACAGCAAGAAGGGATGGGGCAGCCCTTCCATTTCAAAATGTCTTTATAACCTATACACAGGACATAAATTGGGCTCTGCCCGAAGTTCCTATTCTAACAACATCAATGCTCAGAGTGTCCTTTTTTGTGGCCAAACACTGAAGTATGTAGGATCACTTTCTCTGGCCATTAACCTCTGAATATTCAGAGCTAATAGCGTCTAAAGGAAATAATGTAGGAAGTAAATACCCAAAGTCAAATATCACTAATGTGGGGGTTCCCAGTGGTTGAACTTAATTGTCTGCGCACTGCCAGGTCAGATATCAGCCTCCAAGGGAAGAATGAGAGGCACACAATGGATTATGTCACAGCTACATCTAACAGGTGATATGAAGGCTCATGGTCAATGTAGTTTCTAGCAAAATCTAAACTCCCTTTTCTGCCCCAGAGTATAGGCACTGCATTCACTACTCCTGGAAATGCAAACTGCACATCAATTTTTAATTAATCGTGATCCTCAAATATAGCACACTGGCTTCATCAGATCCATAAACAAGAATTTATGGTCTTCATTGTCTGTCACATTCCTCCCTGAACCCTGAGTGACAACTCTCCAATTCCACACAAGAGAATGTTTTCAGCCTTGGCTGGTGTGGCTCAGAGGATTGAGTGCAGCCTGTGAACCAAAGGGTTGCGGTTCGATGCCCAGTCAGGGCACACGCCTGGGTTACAGGCCAGGCCCCCAACTGGGAGTGCACAAGAGGCAACCACATATTGATGTTTCTCTCCCTCTCTCCCTCCCTTCCCCTCTCTGAAAATAAATAACTAATATCTTTAAAAAGAGAGAGAGAATGTTTTCAGTACTCAGACTTCAACATGCAGATAGGGAGGAAGTTTGCAACCCATGGGAGAAAAGGGGTTTTAAATAGCCTTTAAGTATATATTCGAGCAACTTTTTCCACATGGGTCTATCAATGAACATAAGATTAAATCACCAAGATAGCTGTTTTTAAAGAAGTTCTGGAATAAGACAGAAAACTATTTTAAAACTCACAGATAGGATGTAAACTGAATTAGACCAAAATTTTTGCAAAAGAATACAAGATTGAAACCCTTTCATTTTTTCTAAGAAACATACCCCTCTCTGGGGTATGAGGCCTAGAGAACCTTGATATTCCTACATTGGTTTGAGTTTGATAGAAAGTGTGTCACTTGGACTAAAGGCCAAGATTCCTTTAAGAATAATTACAAGAGGTACTGAGTTGACCAAGAACTTTCAAGAAAGAAGGGGATAACGGTGGGCAAGTAACCAAGGATCCTCCTATTTCTGTTACATATTTCAAAGCCAAGAATTAGATGATACTTGTTGAGTAATGGAAAAACTCAGAGCACTAAAATAGTTAAAATCCTAGGGTAAAAATATACTTATAATGCAGATCTTATAGGATTCTGGAGGTTGGTTGCATGACCATGTGAATGTGCTTCCACCATTAAACTGTATGCTTAAAAACGGGTAAGACAATACATTTTGTTATTTGCATTTTACCACCATTAAAAACTTTTTTAAATTAAACCATATTTGATAGATTCCGAAATTCCAAATTCACTTACAGATAATAATCTCCGAAAGGAAGGAAACACAGATTAGGGCCCTCTTAACCTTGCCTGCTGCTCGCCCGTGCCTCCAGATGCCGGGCAGATTTCAAGATCTTGTCAAACCTAATTTCTTGATTTCAGCAAGGTTTTAAATGGCAAGGTTAGAAATGTAATCACCAGCAAATGAAGCTCCAGGAGTTAATTAACCCAATTGTGTGCCCATGTTGTCTTCTTATAAATGTGTTTAAATGCAGCACAGAAAGTCATGGGTATAAATAAGGCCTTAACTCTGCAGGTAACAATGAGGACCCCCCACCCCTTTTAGACAGCAGAACGCAGCTCCCCCCAGGCAAAGCACTTTCTCCCACATTTCTGCCAACAGAGGTTTCACAAGTCAATCCCTATTTCTTATTCCCCACCACATTTGACACACATAGGGAAACTTGTTTTTGAAAGCTTTCCAGTTATAGATTAATTCCATGATTCATGGCAGGCAATTCCTTTCACATAATTCTCAGTTAAGTCCTATGTTATCTCAAACTGGATGACAAACATTTAGACACAATCACATTCCTATTAACCATCAGCTGATGCATTTAATCTTGAATCATCTTCTCTCTTTTTCTCACACTCTTCTATGCCAGGGAACAACCCACTACAAGTTGAGCATAGACACAATTGGAAAAAGTTGTGGTGGCTGTTATTATTTTTTTTCTTTGCTTTTTTTTAAGTCTTTGCCTTTGAAACTTTGCAGCCCATAATAAGGAGTACACTTTATATGGTGGTCTAGATTTTGTAAATATAAACAAACACATAAATAAATAAAAGGCTTTTACCCATCTCCTCATACTGCCTGCCAAAGACAACCTCTGAGCTCCTTATTATATATGTTGATATTAAATGCTAAAATTCCATTATAATGATTCTACAATCATGTTCTCAATGAAATAATTTCCACTTTTTGTGCTATTTAAATCTTGAAAATATTCAACAGATTAGTATTTTAAGTACTTGCATATTTACATACTCAAAATCAGGCTGAATTGCATTATATACCTAGACATTATGTGTGTGCTTGTGTGATGAAATAGAAAGTAACCAACTAATCTTGGGACCCAAAACAGCATACAAGGAATATACTTAATCATCGCTAGAATAACCACTACTCTTAACAATCTTACTTAAGGGGAACAGTATTTCAGCAAAAGAATGGACAAATGAAATTTTCTCTGAACCAAATCAAAGATGGAAAAGAATGTATATTGCAAATCCCCCCATGTAATTTTTTTATTTTAAAATATTACTGCTACACTTAAAATAAAAAAGGGACAGTCCTCTAAAAACCTTCATACAGGTAGGAGTGGTTTATCTTCTATGAAAGATTCCATTTGGGCTGTTTCGAATTTAACAAAACAACAGGAGGAAGAATAAAGTGGATGTTACTAACGATCATGAAAACACAGTGTCAAAAAAGACAAAATGGCAAAAAAAAAACAAAAAAACAAAAACTGACTATATGATCTTTAAGGGTGATGTTGCTACTGGTGAGGTGTGTTCTCAGTTCAGCAACTTTGGTTCTTTTTTTAATTATACTTTATTGATTATGCCATTACCGTAGTCCTGATTTCTTTCCCCTTTGTCCCCTCCACCCAGCACCCCCTACTCCCTCAGGCAATCCCCACACCATTGTTCATGTTCATGGGTCATAAGTATAAGTTCTTTGGCTTCTCCATTTCCTATCCTGTACTTACATCCCCACAGCTATTTGTACTTGTTGATTCCCTCACTCTTCACGCTTTCCCTCACAACCCCCTCCTAGCTGGCAACCACCAGAACACTGTCCATATCCAACATTCTGTCTCTGTTCTTGTTTGATTAGTTTGATACATATGTATTTTTTGCCATTCATTGTTCATAGTTCTTTTCTTCTTAAATAAGTCTCTTTAACATTTCATATAGTAATGGTTTAGTTTTACTGATGATGAAATTCTTCAGTTTTTTTTGTTGTCTGGGAAGCTCTTTATCTGCTCCTCTTTTCTAAATGATAGCTTTACTGAGTAGAGCAATCTTGTCCGTAGGTTCCTGCTTTTCATGACTTTGAATATTTAGTGCCAGGCCCCTCTAGCCTGAAATGTTCTTTTGAGAAATTAGCTGACAGTCTTATGGGAACTACCCTAGAGGTAACTAACTTCTTTTCTCTTGCTGCTTTTAAGATTCTTTTTCTCTTTAATCTTTGGCACTTTAATTATGATGTGTCTTGGAGTGAGCCTCTTGGTATCCATCTTGTTTGGGACTCTCTGTGCTTCCTGGACTTGCATGTCCATTCTCTTCACCACATTAGAGAAGTTTCCTTTCAGTATTTTTTTCAAATAGATTTCTAATTTCTAGCTTTCTTTTCACCTTCTGACACTCCTATAATATGAACACTGGACCTCTTGTAAGTTGTCCCAGAGGCTGCTTACACTATCCTTGTATTTTTTGGATTATTTTTTTTTCCTGTTATTCTGATTGGTTGTTCTTTGCATCCTTATGTTGCAAATCATTGATTCCATTCTTGACTTCACCCATTCTACTGTTGTTTCTCTATAAATTGTTCTTTATTTCAATTAATGTATCCTTTGTTTCTGCCTGGATCTTTCTTATCTTTCTGAGGTCCTTACTAAGTTCCTTAAGCATCCTTATAACCAGTGTTTTGAACTCTGCATCTGATAGATTGCTTAGCTCCATTTTGTTTAGCATTTTTCCTGGAGTTCTGATCTGTTCTTTCATTTGGGCCATGTTTCTTTGTCTCCTCATTTTGGCAGCCTCTCTGTGTTTGTTTCTATATATTAGGTAGAGGTGCTATGACTCCCTGTCTTGTAGTAGGTAGCCTATACGGCCTAGTGGCATAGCCTCCCCTATCACCCAACCTGGGTACTCAAGATATACCCTTTGTGTGGGCTGAGTAGAACTTCCTTATGTAATTGAGCCTTGGTTGCTATTGGCAGATCAATAGGAGGGATTTACCCAGGCCAGTCAGCTGCAAGGACTGGCTGTGACCAATTGCCACCAACCTACCCACTCTGTGGAGGATCAGCTGTGTAGGGGGAACATGGTCTGGAGCTGTCCCGTGGGTGCGCTGGCCCTGGGGTCTCCCAAGGGGTACAGGCCAAGGTCAGCCCCCACCTGTGTTTTGCCTGGAGCCCCCCTGCCTGAGTTATAAAGCAATCTGAGGTGGATGCTAATTGTGCTGGGCTTGGAGATTCCCAGGTGAAGCCAAACTGTGAATCCAATGTGGCTACTGCTAGCACCAGGCCTGGGGATCCCTGAGGTTAACTGTTGCTTATGAGAGGATTCAGGAATTGTGAAGTATGAAACAAGACCAGCCAAACATATGGAAAAGTAGCTTGGGTGGGCCCATAAGTTGGGTAGGGCAGTTTCTGGGGATCTCCAAGTTGGGTCAAACAGTGTTTATCAGGTTGATGGAGTCTCAGATATGGCACCAGCTTTCTGACTTTGATGCTAGACACTTCCATTTCTCACTGTGTGCCACTGGTGTCTTTCAAGCTGCTATACCAGTGCTGGAGCTCAGAGGGAGAGAATCTGAGTAGATGAGTCTGTGTGCACGTTCTAGAAGAGGACAATTCTTCTACTGACTCAATCCCCACTGGTTTTTGCATCCAGAAGTTGTGGGGACTTATCTTTCTGGCACTGGAACCCTGGGCTGGGGGCCTGTTGTGGGGCTGGGACTCCTCACACCCAGGATATCCTTCCCAAATATTTATCCACCACCACACATGGGTGAGGGATTCATCTGCACCCCTCCTACCAGTCTAAATGTATGTGATTCCTTTAAACTCATAGTTGTCAGGCTTCCATTCAACTTGATTTCTGATGGTTCTGAGTGATGATTGTTCTACATTTCAGTTGTAATTTTGATGAGGTTGTGCAAAAGTTGTGCCATATCTGCCTATGCTGCCATCTTGATTGGAAGTTAGCAAACTTGGTTCTTGAGTTGAGCAAAGAAATATTCAGAGCCAAGAATCCTGGTGCAAGAGGTAGCTTACTTAGCACAGAGGCAGAACAAGTGAACCGGTTGGGCTGCATGGACTTGGAAACAGGTTGTAGAGGTGGAAGAAGGGCCCTTGGAGGAAATAATGCAAGATACATTCCTGAAAAAGGAAGGTTTAGTAGAGAGGGAGAGAGGAGGAGGGGAGGAGATGAGGAGAGAGAGAACTAAGTCCTTTGCCTTAAGGTTATCTGTTTTCTAAATGCAGGAATTTTAGGGGAGGATCTCAAAATAATATTCACCAGTTTTCAAGATGGGTCCTTCCAGGGTCTCTATTGATTGGTTGGCATAGGGAGGGGGTCATTAGTCATTGCCTTGGCCCTGATGTCAGCCATAGCATGGCTTCATCTCGTTTTGCAATTTTTTTTAATCTGAAGCAAATTCACAACTGAGGCCTACATGTTATCTCTTATTTGGCCAAAACTTTTGTCTCTGTGGTCAACAGACCTTAGGCTTTGTTCCTAATATTATCTGATGCTGATCCTGAGGGCTTAATGCTCAAGGCGGGTGGTCGTGCAAGGGAAAAGAAGGCAGGTGAGTTAAGGTGCTGGGTGGGGCCAGTTTGAATCAGCTGTCTGGCTCAGTTTCCCTACTACACTTACTAAGGAATTTTCCTAGCTTCTTACTATCCTGCCTCCATGTGGGGGATGAGGAAACTTTCCTCTACCCTTAAGGGGTCTTTTGGCTATTTTAATATTCAAATAGACACGAAACAGATTAGCAAGGAAACATGGCCTAATTTAATTACATACATATGTATGGGAACCCCAGCACACATGAAAGAGTCAGAGACCCCACCTACATGACAGTTCCAGATGAACAATGTGGTAGATGTGACATTCTGGGCTAAGAATGAGGTAAGGCACCTTAGGATCCAGAAGGTAATTATACAAAGAGTACATGTTTAGTCATCAGTAGTTTACCCTGCCATATAGATCAGTTATTCCTTATACAGTCAGGGCTCCTAATTCAAATTCCTCTAGATAGTTGGGGGTGAGGGTTCAGAAGTTTCTCTTGAGCCCACAGGTCTCACCCACCTTTAGCTCTAAATAATCTACACAGCATAGAGGCACGCCTTGGGGTGGCTTATTCTAAACCCTTACAATGGCAAAATGAAACTCAAGACCCAAATGTAGACATGGGAACTTTATACGCTTCTATCATTAATAATGTTCCAGAATCAGTGTTTCTAAGGGAACCATGAAAACTGGAAAGTCCCTGAGCAAAGTTTGGAGATTTGTAATAAGAAGCCAGTGTGAGCAAAGAAGAGGTTGCAAACACAGGCTCTTGGAAGCCTAGAGAGCAACCTGTAAATATCTAGCAGCAGTTAATATATATATTCTGTCCAGAAGGTTGCCAGTATCCAGACATGTAATATGAAAAATAGAGACACTTACTGAGGAAGATACAAGAAAATTGTCACCGATAAATGATGCCTCAGTCCTTTTCAAAGTAGGCACCTTGGGACCTCACTCAGTTCTCCCAGTCACCATCAGCTGCCCTGTCATATTTTTCCAAATCTCATTGACAGTCTGAAATCTCTTCCCTTTATAACGTCATTTTATTTTGGGAAAAGCCAGAAGTTGGCAGGGCATAAAATCTGGGTGTAGGGGGGCTGAGTCACCTGGGTAATATGATGTTTCACCAAAAAACTCTACACCAGACATGACGAATGAATGAGTATGTTGTGATGAAGTTGCCAATCACAGTTGCCCATAGCTGCGGCCTTCTGAATCATCTGAATAGTTTCCATGGAGGAACTGTCAGGGTTTACACAAAATCTGATGCAGAGTTGTTGCTCTACTCATTCAGTCATTTGAGTGCAATAGCTACACAGTACACATGCTCACTCAATGGCATCTACCACCCCCCACTGACTAGTACAGTGAAGTCATCCTTGTTCACATATGCACATTCCAGTCCACTTTCCGATGTTGGACAAACCATTCTCATTAATAATACCTGGACTTTTCTGGACTACACACACACACGCGCGCGCACACACACACACACACACATATGTAATTGTGTATTTGGGCTGCTTTTATTTATTTTGGAGGGGTGCTGCTTTTAATTTAACAAATTAGCAACAGCCCAAATACACATTGTTTAGGATATATGTATTTATGTATGTGTGTGTGTATGTTTATTACCTGCCTGGCATTGCGTTAGGCACCTTTTATAAATATTAATGTACTTATTATTCATAATTATCTTTGGAGGCACAGAATAGTTAGGTAGCTTGCCCAAGGTCATTCATGTGGTTTCAGCGTTTGTGTTCACATTCCCCGTATTCTGTTGATTCTTCTCTGTAAATGCTTTTGGTTCCTGCCCTTTTGGATGCATACCTCCCCAGCCATCCAAAAATTCTGCAGGTCAACCTGCACTCCAATACCTTTCTAGTAATTTCAGAGTTGGTTTCTCTGTTTGCATTTAAGACCCCCTGACTGACTTGGTCCCAAATCCAATTACAAAGATAGGCTCAGGTGAACACAAAAGCCTGCACTGTACTGGAGCCCAATAACAAGCCAATTACCTGAAAAACACTGGGAAGAGGGAGGCAGGAATGAAAGCAGGGCACACTTGCCATGTAAATGAGCCAAATCCTCATCTTACAGGGTGGGAAGCAACGGTTATCATGACATTTATGAAAGCAAGAAATAGAGGTGTTCGTTTATTCTCAGTTTCAAGCAGATGGCAGATGGATTTCATGTGGTCAGCTACAGACATTCACAATTTTCTAGCTGAATCTGCTGTGAAAAGCAGCTGTGAGTGTCTTCAGGCCACAACTCCCTGGACCTCACACTCCAAGAAATTTAAGAACTGGAAAAAGTCAGGAGTGATAAGAGGACATAAACACTCTCCTTTGTACCCTGTCAGCTGCCTCTCTTCCCACAAGAGCTACCTCCTACCTTGTCTCCCTCCACAGACCCCAAGGTTGGGCTGGAGCTCCGCTGGCACGGCGTGTATTCTATTCAGCACTGAAGGCGGGGCCCTGGCACAGAGCAGATGCAGCCTGAGGACAAGGTGCTGGGGAGGGGAGGGTTGGGAGGAGGGGAAAGGGGTGAGGCAGGGAAGCATCCATTTCTGTCTGGCTGGAGGCCACAAGGCAGTACCAGCTCTGAGGGGACGCACGAGGATGGTAGTAGACTGCCATTTTAGCTTCTTTCCTAAACCAAATACTGAAACTGCAAAAAATGTCCTGGAGAAAAATACCATCATTTAGTCATAAAGAAGACCGAGGGAGAGGGAGAGGAGAAGAGATCCCCTTTCCCTCTTTTTCCTTTATATAAGCTGATTCATACACACAGAGACAACTTTTCATTTAAACATACACACACATACATAATCTTTCTGATAATTTCTTAAATAAGTGTCTTGGAAATTTAAGAGGCCTTCTATGTATTTCAGAATAAAGACAACCTTTGTGGTCTCTATTTGGTCATATTCCCAACAGATGTAGTCCTTGTAACACCAGGAACTTATTTTGAGTGCTTGCTGATTATTAGCTGTCCATCAAATCAGAAGGGAAGTCACTAAAGCCTAGCTAGCACCCTGTCCTACCCCGACTCTCAAGACTTCTCATTCTCAAGCCTCAGCTCCTGGCATCTGACCACAGCCGCTAATGATTTCCCAGCCTTCAGACTCTCCTTTCTCCATTCTGCTCACCACAAGCCTAGGCTAATCCCACTAGAGAGTGGGATAGTGATAGTGTCAACTGATAGCGACTGCCACCTCATGTTCACATGTAGTCTCAATCTTAGTGTGTCCCCAAACCCATATAAGAGGTCTGTCCTGAAAGTATTGTGCTTGCAAGATGCTTTAATTATATTGACAGTGGCTTGATTCTTTTGGAACAGGCCTCGTCTGTATTGCATGAAATGGTTCCTAAACGTCTATGTGAGGCACAATAAAAAGAAGAACAATGTAGTAAGTTTTTTATAAACCCTTTTTTTTAATTCTTATTTGTTTTTATTAATACAGAACATACTAACAGAAAGTTATCCTTTAATATAATCAAGGTTACAAATAAACTTGCTAACCAACAGACAAATAATATTCACTTGACTTTCCTCTTCATTGAATAATTTTCTATTTGGTAATCTATTTTACCAATTTACTTTTAAACCACTTTATCATTTCAATGAAATTTCTTTTTAAAAAAATATTTTGTTTACACTCTTACAGCTGTCCCGATTTTTTACCCTTTGTCCCCCTCCACCAGCCTGTCCCAGCTTCCATAGTAAATCCCCACACTATTGTCCATGTCCATGGGTCCTTCATATTTGTTCTTTGACTAATGCCTTCACCTTCTTTCCACATAGTCCTGGAAGTTCTAGCCACAACAATCAGACAAGAAGAAATAAAATTCATCCAAATGGGAAAGGAGAAAGTAAAACCATTGTTATGCACATACAAAAATGATACTGTACATAGAAAACCCTATAGTCTCCACACCAAAAAAAAAAAAAAAAGGCCTGACCTAATAAATGACTTTAGCAAAGTAGTGGGATACAAAGTCAATATTCGTAAGTCAATGGCATTTGTACGCACCAATAATGAACTATCAGAAAGAAAAATTAAGAAAGCAATCCCATTTACTATTGCAACAAAGAAAATAAACTTCCTGGAAATAAATTTAACAAAGGAGGAAAAAGGCCTGTACTTGGAAAACTTGGGGGCACTGAAGAAAGAAATTGAGAAAATAAGTGGAAACATACTGTGTTCATTGATTGGAAAAATTAACATCATTGAAATGTCCACACCACCCAAAGTACTCTATCAATTCAATGCTTATTTCACAGAACTAGGACAAATATGAGTATCCCAAAAATTTATAAACATTTTTATAATTACACTTATTTAATTATGAGGAGCAATGGTTTTATTTTGCCCTTGTGCTAAAAGGTCTTTCTCTTACGAGATGTAAGACCTTTATCGAATCCTTTTCAACCTTTATTTTGCAAAGCAAAAGAAGTTTGAAATCATATGTTAGATTTCACTTAAAAATATTTTTAAATATTGAGTATCTGGCAATGTCTATAGTATCCAGGTCTTCCATTGACATTTTCTATTGCTGATAACAACACTGACACAAAGACAAACTCAAGATCGCTGATCACCTTCCCTCACTGACAAACTCAAGATCACTGGTCACCTTCCCTCACTGACAAATCTAACCTGTTTACCCTATTTTCTCCTGCCTCAGCCAGGCCCAACCCTCCATGTCCCTGTCACGTGCCATGCTCCTTTCTGCCATGACTTATGCCAATGTCTTCTCTAGAGTCTGAACTGGTGAAGTCTTGTCCTCAAGTACTACCTCTGCACAGTAACCCTTGCATCCTGCTACTGAGCTCAATCTCCTTGCTCCTTATGATGTATTGTCTAAACCAATTATTCTTAAATGAGCTTTCATGACACTTAGTTGCTACATGCCAGAAGGGATTCAGTATCAGTAAGTACTGAGGTTTACAAATAAACTAATTTTTTTAATTAAAGAAGATTTATTTTCTAAAATAGCAACTTTTCCAATATTCTTTCTGGGTGGGAGAGCAACAGGTGAAGACCAACTTCATGTATGGTTTGGCAGAATTCTTTCGGAAAACATATCTGCCACTTGTTAACAGAGGGTTCAGCACAACCATGGGATGGTCTAGCACTCAAACACCGCCCTTCACATTTCTCACAACAGAGAGAAGGCCAGGAGCCATTTGAGCGCACCAAGCAACGTGGGGAAGTGGTGTTGCAAACTTCATGATGGGAAGAGACAAATCTTAAGTCCTAGCATATTACACTCAAAAAGAAGTGCCCCAGCTGGTGTGGCTCAGTTGTTTGGAAGAGCATCATCCAGTAAACAGAAGATTCATGGGTTTGATTCCCCATCAAGGCACATGCCTAGGTTGTGTGTTTGGTCCCTGGGTAGGGTGCAAATGAGAGGCAACCAATCTATGTTTTCCTTACATTGATGTTTTTCCCCCTCTCTCTCCCACCATTCCTCTCTCTCTAAAAGCAATAAGCATGTATTCAGGTGACAATTAAAAATAAGTAAAATTAAAAAGAAGTTTCTAGGCCCTGGCAGGTGGCTCAGTGGATAAAAAAGAAGTTTCTAGAGAGTATGAATCCTATTCAACACTGACACATATTTGACACTCCAAAACCTGCTAAATTTAATTAAATATTATAAGCAGAATCAAATGAGTCACCAGACTATGAATGAGCTCTTTAAATGGTTTTCAATCTTGCTCCCCCAGAGAATGATATTGATGCATTATAATATTTACTGAATTAAAGAATGGTGAGTCTTTACAGAAGGAAAAAAAAAAAAAAAATATATATATATATATATATATATATATATATATATATATATACAACTTTCTGAGGAACCCTTATGGAAAAATAAATAAGTAACCCCCATGTGTTCAACAAGTATTCCTGAGAACTTTTTATGCTCCAGCCACTGGTCTGACTAGGGTTACAACCATGTATGAAACAGAAGATAATCCTTGCCCTTGGGTAGCTTACATAAGAGTTAAGGGAGACTGATAACAAATAAAATAAACAATTTCATTATTAATTATGTATGTTAGAAAGTGGCATGGGAATAGGGCAGAAGAAAGAGGAAGATGTTGCAATTTTAAATACGTGGCCAAGTAGCCTCATCAGGAGAATGGCCTTTGAGTAGAGACTGAAGCAAGTGAACAGGTATTTGGGAAAGAGGGTTTCTGACAGAGAAGCCAAGTGCAAAGGCCCTGAGGTGGGAGTATGCGCAGTGTGAGAAAGGACCAGCAAGGGGGCCAGAGGGGCAACAGCATGGAAAAAGGCCAAGAATATGATGTTATTAGATCAGAAAACAAGATTGTCTTCTGTTGTCTGTAAAACAAATTCTTTGTACTATTAACACAACAGTCACATTTATATCTCATGTAAAATATGACAGAATCTCTGAGCAAATCAAAGTGCTGCATATGCAACCCATGTTGCCTAATAGCTCACCCTGATTGTTATTTTACACTTGGCTTTGTTCTTGTCTTACTGTAACAGCAAGTTTCATTTTTGAGATCAAAGAACTGTCAGTAGCATAATCGCTCAGTAAAGTAGCTCTTGCAAGTCTTCATTAAAAGAATCCCTGTGTGCTGCATTTCATGGGAACTAGCAGACCTGTTCTGCTGCTGACAGGCTGCTTTCATTTCTTTCTTGAGGTCTTAAAGAACAGATAAGCCTATTTCTTGGCGTTCTACCCCAAATTATTAGCTGAGATGTTATGCAGCACATAAAATAAAAATAAAATGCCACCCTTACCAAGGTAATGAAGATCTAGACTGGGGGAACAGATAAATCCCAGTTCTTATGTGACCTCTGCTTGGAAGATTTTTGCTTACCCCCGGGCCCAGGGAGGTAAATTCTCCCCCTTTGTGCTCCTAGGATACTTTCTTTTCTATTATAGTGGTTATCATGCTACATATTTTGTTTTTGTACAGTTTTGGAAAACTATGTTATAATACTATTAACATGTATATCTTTCTTGCTAGGCTTAAGAGACTGGGATCATGCCTTAGTTCATGTCTGTATTCTCAGCTTCTGATGCCTGGGGTAGACATTACCAATACTGGTGCTTCTTTTCTCCTTCAAAGCTCCTGGGAAGAGGACACTCCCTCGGTGTGAAATCAGGTAATGTGACTTGCTCTGTCTGGTGAATGATATGTGAGCAAAAGTCACTTCGGGCAGAAGCATTTAAAAGCCTGTAGCAAGGCCTCCATTCTCTCTTCATGTTGAGGTCGCTGTGGAAGATGATGACATGGAAATGTGACGAGATGGAAGCACAGCCCCCACCTGCATGATGACCACCCTGGAGAGCACCCCCACACAAAAGGTTCTCTCTCTGAGCAAGTCGTAAACTTGTGTTAAGCCATGGAGATCTGGTAGAGTCTTGTTACTGCAGCAGAACCTACACTATCCTGACTGGCCAATCAGAGCATAGGGCACAATGCCGATTTTTAGAGAAGGCACCAGGAAATGCAAAAATGGGGGAGACCGCACTGGAGTTCGGTCTGGGAGGTGAGAGGGTAAGTACAATTGGGTTGATCAAAAAGTCCATTTAGTGTTTTCTGTAAAAAGACACGTTTTTCATTCTCAACAATAACTTTATTGATTTGGGTATTTTGAGTATGTTGGCATGGTGTAACATTGATTATTCTCGAACAATGTCTTGATTTGATTGCTGGCGACTTCAACTGGTCTACCTGACTGTGCGGCATCATCCGGCGAGAAATTTCCAGCACCAAACTTTGCAAAACACTTCTCATACATTCCATCAGTCACAGCACTTTCTCCATGCATTGCAGGAATTTTTATTTATTTATTTTTGCGCTTCAATTGTATTTTTACCTTTCTTGAAATAACAAAGCATAATATTCCAAAAATGTTGCATATTTTCATCTTCAAAATTAAAACGGCTACACAAGAATTCACCAATTTTGATAAGATGTTTTTAAGTACATGCTGATATGGCAGCTGTGACAATTTTGTATATTGTTCGTCTAACAAAATTATTTCAAATGAAGTTAAAGGCAACTATGTACTACTAGAGCCAACTCAATACACTGTAAGAAGCCATCTCCAGCTAGAGAACAATTAATAAAATCATTAATCCACTTTACTTTGTCTTCTCTTTAGCCTCGTACTCCCAACGCTAACAGCTTAAATAGAAGCTTCTGCATTTATTATAGTCATTAAGAAGTGAAACTGATTTTGAATTTCACAATCTTAAATCTCACCAGAGCAGTAACTTCTTGTATACATTCTTTGATAAAGAGAGAGCTCCCTGTACAAACGAGATAGTTTTAAAGTTATAATGCTAATCAGCAATGGCTACATTTGTAAATTCTCTATCCCCTAACTCCAATATGGTTACTTACTTGTAAAAGTTCCACTTCTAGTGGGGGTGGGGCGGAGTCAGGAGTAGAGATGGAGAAGGAGAGGGTAATGTAAATAGTAGAAGACCTTAAATAGCCTGGGAAAAAAATGTAAGGGAGGCTGGATGAGGGCTTCTAGGAGAGTCACAGGGTAATTATCCTCAGCATGGAGAAGTAGCTTTGAGTAGCCTTGCATCACCCAAACCCCACACAAGAGCACCTAGAACCCTCAACCACACGAAATGGAGCCCTCAGCTGGGGCCAGGTAAATGGCAACAGGGTGAAGAAATAGGAGGGCTGTGCCACGACACAAGGAAAACAAACAATAGGATGAGCTGGTTCAGGAAAGCAGCCGTGGCCCACCTGAAAAGCCTGAAGGCAACAAAGCTTTGGGGAGCGGGAGGAGGAGAAGAAGGAAACAGGAATGGTAAAGCCAAAGGAAACCAAACCCCAAATGAAGAAGGATCACTCATTCTAAGGGAAGTGAGTAAGAAGATGAGTCTTAAAAAAAACCAGGAGAAAGGCTACCCAGACATTTCTTAGGGCCAAACCAGAGAGGAAGATACTGAGAAAGGGCTCCTTTCCCAGCAAGCACTTCGCTTCTAGACAGGAGGTGGAACCAAGGTAGATTGACAGGAATCATGCTCAGTTTAGGGTCTGAGACTGGAAAAGAAGCCTACAGGGCCAGGGGCCCAGCTGCACCCACTCCTCCCTCCATCGGCTCCTCTTTGTTCCCTCCCCCAGTGTCATGTGCACTAGCACCCCTCCCTCCCTCCCTCCCTCGGGTCAGGTCCCTCTAGCTGGGAATGCTCACACCACCTCCATCCAGGGACGCACCACCCCCTATCCTGCAGGCCTGGGACTCTCTCCTCTGTGCCTTCAGTGCTTATCTCCTTCGAGTGCCTGGGTAAATGACCAGACAGGAGGGAAACGTGAACAGCATGTGAGTTCATCATGATTTGCCTCAAAAGAGGTCATACTCCCTGTTCCTGCACACATCCATCTTTCCTGACACATAAATATGCAAAAAAAAAACCACACACACACAGAAAGAGGGAGGAAAATTCAAGTTAACTTTTCCTCTCAGAGAACTTTCCTCCTTTGTAAAGAATTATAACTATAAGAAATATAATTTCCTGTGCCCTGGCTGGTGGCACAGTAGATAAGGCATAAGGCACCGGCCTAAGAACCCAAAGGTCACTGGTTTGATTCCCAGCCAGGAAACATAACCAGGTTGCAAGCAAGGCCGGAGGCAGGCGAAAGGCAACCATACACTGAATGTTGCTCTCCCTCTCTGCCTCTCTCCCTTCCCCTCTCTCTGAAAATAATAAAAAAGATCTTTTAAAAATACATATTTTAGACTGAGGGTCTGTTTTGTATTTAAACATTTCATTTATTAAGACAAAGTATTTGGATGTTGGTATCAAATTTTTGCTGCCTCCAAAATATCCATGAAATCTGTGAATAGTTTCAACCTGGGCATAACATTTCCATATGAAACAACAAACACACAGAACTGAGCTTGTGCGGCGGCCCTGCTTCATGGGAGGTTACTGCAGAAGATGATTTGGCTGGGCACCAAAACCATGAAAAATGTTTTGCACCTTATTGACACACCCATTGCTGAAACCCATGGGCAAAGGAACTGAAGGTGTAATTATTCCATTCAACTATGTGTTACTATGCGAATGTAGTTTTGGCAGGCATTTCAGAATGTGTTGACTACACTGTGACAAAATTTAGCAAGATCAAAGGACCCCTTAAAGGTCTCATAACCCCTCTGTAGAGATGAACAATGTTAAGAGTAGTGGGGAAAAGCATGGGCAGAGAGAAAAACATGTCAGGCTATTGTAGAAAAGGAAGGCACATTCCTCACTTGAGCTTCTTTGATTCCAAAACATAGCCACCCAAGTGCAGGCCCAGGAATGATTCAGGAAAGGCCCTTGGGTCACCTTCTAGAACATATGGCTTCCATCGGGGACCTCCCAGAACCTTAGAGACGAGGCTCCTCCCTGCACTCCTCACCTTCTACCTAAACTTGAGGGGCTAAGCTGGTTTCCTTGTCTCATTCACTGCAAGGTGCACTCCACACGTGAGGGTCCTCTCACCAGGGCTACGCCTTCTACTGTCCCTCCCCACAGCACTCCTCTTCCCTGGGCTCAGGAAAGAGCCAATGAAGATGTGTGGGCAAGGCTCAGAGACCCATGAGGAGCATTGCAGCACACAGGGACTAGTGACAGCACATCTTTAAGAGCCATAGGCAGGAGGGATTGTGGGAAGACACAGCTTTGCTGGAGGCTGGAGGGGGCCAAAGCAACTGAGGAGGGACTATGCGGTGGTAGCCAGTTATGGGTGGTCACAGTCACTGCCGGCACCACGCTGAAAAGGACAGGAAGCAGGAACAGCGGGTACCCTGACTTCTCTCTCCTCCTGGCCTTCCATCGACTGAACCCAAACCGAAGCTGGATGGCCAGGGGGCCGCAGGGGTGAGCACCCACCGAGGTCAGACCAGAACAGACAAGTGGGGGGAGCACGTGGCAGTCAGACAGAATAATCAGCCCAGCTGCCTTGGGCCCTTTCTGTTCCACATGTTCGCCATTTCTTTAACTGCCAGTCACCTCATGGAAACTAGTAAGGGCGGGTTTTCCAATATTATTAATCCAACAAAGGTCCTAGAGTCACGGCTTTGCCCATTGGTTTGGCCTTCCATCATAAAGGTGGCAAACAGAAAACCTGGTGGAGTCCAGGCCTCAGTAAGTTTCTGACGATGAAGGTCACAAACTCCCAAGTCCTTTAGACCAGTGCTACTAAGTATGGTCCATGGACTAGCATTAGCATCACCCAGAATTTGATAGAAATGCAGATTCTTGGGTCCCATTCATGTTCTATCAAATCAAAGTCTCCAAGATTGGAGCTCTGGAGTCCATGTTTTCACATGCCCTCCGGGGAGCTCACATTTGCTAAAGGTTGAGAAGTCCCCTTGGAGACCCCATCTCAGACAGTGCTAAGGAGGACAGTCCATAGATAACCCAGCAGACACCCGCACTAAATGGAGTCCTGCCTACAAGGCGCCTGTCTTTTTTAACTTCTTCACTGTGACCTTCGGCCAGATACCAGTGTTGAGCCCCTGTTTTTGTACTTAATTGCTATCATGTACCCAGTAAGGTCACTTTCAGCTTTTCAGAGGGCTTGACCTTGGAGACCCTCAGATCTGTCATTTCAGGCGATGATGGTGGCAGCAAGGACAGAGGCAGCAGCTCACACTAAACCATCTCTACGTAACTAGCTCTGTCTTAACAGTACTGCCCACATAGACTTACTTCATCTCACAACCCTGCAGGGCGGTGCTATCTTTACCTCGCAGATGGTGAAGTCCTGACATGAAGAAAAGCTCAGTAATTTGCCTTCCGGTCTGGGAAAGGAACACCTATTCCAAAGTTATGAAAATAGTGAAATAAAACTGAAAACACTTTGTAAATGTCAACATTATACTGGAATGGCTAAAAAGTTCATTTTTTTTTTCCCATAGGACGGCTCTAGTAGCATTTAGTTGTCTTTAACTTCATTTGAAACAATTTTGTTAGATTACAATATACAAAATTGCCACCACTGTCCTATCAGCATGTGTTAGAAAAAACATGCAAATTGGCAAATTTTTAAAAAATTTTATTGATTAATCTTTAGAGAGAGGGAAAGAGAAGGAAGAAGAGAAGGCGAGAAACATCCACGTGTACTTGCCTCTTACACACCCCCCAACTGTGGACCTGGCACCTGCCCTGACTGGGAATCGAACTGGCGACCCTTTGGTTCACAGGGTGGCACTCAATCCACTGAGCCACACCAGCCAGGGCATGTGTAGCCATTTTAATATTGAAGATGGAAGAAACTGTGCCTGTGCAACATTTTTGGCGTATTACACTTTATTATTTCAAGAAAAGTAAAAACGCAACTGAAATGCAAAAAAAAAAAAAAAAGGAAAGAAAGAAAGATGTGTGCAGTGTGTGGAGAAGGTGCTATGACTGATTGAATGTGTCAAAGTGGTTTATGAAGTTTGAGATTATGAAGCTGGAGATTCCTCACTGGACAGTGCTCCATGGTCAGGTAGACCAGGTGAGGTTGATAGCGATCAAATCAAGACGTTAATTGAGAAAATCAACATTATACCATGCAGGAGAGAGCTGGCATGCTCAAAATACCCAAATCAAGAGTTATTGGTAAAAATGCAAAGTGTGCCTTTTATTTTACAGAAAAAAACCACATGGACTTGTGGCCAACTCAATATAAATGACGGCAGAGTGAAAAGCCAACTACTGATGAACTGAAGTTGCTGGGGTTCTTTTCAAAGTTTTAACTTCATTAGATATTCATGGTAAATTAGAATATGACTAAGCAGCATTTTTTTAAAGGAGTTATATGCCAAGGGAAAGGGAAATTTGAATACTTCAACTGGTACTATTTGAAGATTTAGACTTAAAACAGTAGAGGAAAACAAATGTTGATGCTATTTTGAAGCTAAAATACAACTTTCATTGACAACAAGAAATAGTAACCAACCTCTTATCTAAAAGACAATAAAACCACCTTATAAGATCTCTCCAGACACAAAAGAATTGGTTGTCACAAGTTCTCTTCTGACACCTCTCCCACAATTCTGTTTATGGCCAAACAATTTAATTTTCTAGAAACAGATTTATAGATATATTCTTTTTCCTCTTTTGATATGACGGATTCCTGATTTAATTAGCTTCTTCCTGCATCTTCAAATGCTCTTCATGCTAATGCAGTAGCTTCCCCCTCCCCAGCTCCGAGGTGTGGTGAATATTAAAGGCCCTCTTCTTCCTTTGTCTAAGGCCCCAGAGTGCGCTGGGGGTTGACCTGGCATCTCGATAGGGAAAAGACCACTGCTCTGACCTTGGTCAGACAAGGAGCAACAAATGAAAATGGACCCCCTTTCCCAACATTGATCCCCATGATAGAATACTGACTGGTTTTCCATTTTAGAGACAGAGATGCAAAAGGTTATTTGACCTTTGGCAGGTCATACAGTCATTAGCTGAAACAGGAAAATGTTCTCTCTACTACACCACTGCCAATTCTGTTGAATGGATTGATAGAGGCATCACACAGTATCATTACACAACTTCCCTGCCTTCTTTGCTACAGAAGATTTCATACCTATATATAAATTCATAGCACAATCTGGAAGCGTGAACCATGTGTAGTGTTTGTTCATTATAGTCAACACTTAGTGTGTTAGATCAAGCAGAACTGATAAGCCGCTCACTTCCCTCAATAAGGAACAGAAGAGAGTAAAACAAACTTAGAGCCAGCACCAAAGGCGTCTGTGGGGCCATCACAGTGTTTGCCTGTACACCTCATAACAGCTGCAGGTAAATGATCTGACAAGGTCAAATTCAACTGAACAACAAAACCACCAATAGCACTGTAGTTTAAGTTGCTAAACCAGTTAGGGGGAAAAAAATACAGGAAGACAAGCATCTCGATTGCAGAAGCCCTGGTTTTCCAGACTCCTTAACTTTACTAAAGGTTTGTTTTGCTTTTATTAGAAATCCTGAATTAGGTTTTTTCTACAGATAACACAAATAGTGTGAAATGAAAGAGCATTTTACAAAGGAGAAGCCAATGTCCCATGAATAAAGCAGATAAAATCTGAAAAAGGTGAAATGAGTCACAAGGTAAGATCTGCCAACTTACCACACAAAGTCTGGTGACTCAAAGGTAAGTCTAAATCTATTGTCTTTTGAGTATATTCAGAGTTCTTAGTTTTAAAAAACGAAAAGTGTACATGGGAAGTTTAACTTTAAAATTTACTTTAAAAAATCTGTGAGGGAACCAATAATAAATTATATATATATATATAAATTTATACTTAAAATTTTCGGTTTCTTCTACTTTAATGCTATGCTAAGGCTATTATTCATGTTTGTTTGTTTTTTAAAAGAAAATGCCAACTTATTTTCCTCTGACATTGAAATCATTATCTAAGCAATATCAGTGTTCATATACATTGTTAATGTAATCTTAATTCAGATTTTTCACACTTTACAAATATATGTGGTTTTTGTTTTAAAGCTGTGATTTACTTTAATATTTCTAAAAATAAACTATGCAGCTAATTTTCAAAACTAAAACACCAGTTACTATAGTCCCTGTATTCTGACACACCAAAATTTTATGACATACTGTCATTTTAATAATAGCTTTTCAGGGCAAAAGAATGTACCCCATTAAATGATCACATCAGTTGTGGCACACATCTCTACTTTAAAAGTATTGCGAGAGAGAGAGAGACAGACAGACAGAGAGAGAGAGAGAGATTGAAATTAGGAAACACATTAATTATTTTATTTAGAGAGAAGACACAGCACAATAGGTAAGACCTTGTAACATGGAGCCCGATTTCTTGGGTTAAAACCCTGCCTCCTCCACTTAAAGGGTGATCTCAGGCAACTTAGCCTCTCTGTACCTCATTTTCCTCTTTGGAATTAAAAAAAGAAAGCATCTGCCACATCAAGGTTGTTATAAAAATTAAATGAGTTAATGTTTTTAGAGTACTTCAAACGACTGGACATCATAAATGTTGTATCAAGACTAGTTAAATCATCATCATCATCATCCCACCACAACCACCTACCAGAGCTCACCAAATACATTCGCTACATACAGAGGTGAACAACTTCCATTCAACAAACTGACAAAATACTTTAAGAAAATATTTACTGACCCAGAATCATTGCTTATAGAATGATGGTGCTGCTCTCTAGAAAGCAGGGTACAAAGGAAATACAAATATGGTGGTGACCCAGGCTTCACCACAGCTACAAGCCGTCTGCAGTGAGATGCAAAATTAGGTCTGCACCTGCATTTTCCTGGGGTGCTCTCCTCTGAGTCTTCAAAAGGGGCGGGATCCAAGATGTTAGAAGCTGTTTGCTTAGGGTAATCAACCACATTGAAAGGTAGAGATAAACATACCAAAGTTTAACTTTATTAATAGATATCTGTGACTTATTCACTCAGTATGATATTCTCAAGGTCCATCCATGTTGTCATAGGTGGCAGTCTTTTTGTCTTTCCTATGACTGAATTGAATTCCCCAGTGTACATGTACCACATCCTCTAAGAACCATATGTTTCTCTCATTTGTGGGATATAAAGCTGAAATTCACAGACGCAGAAAAAACTATGGCGGTTACAGGAGGGAAAAGAATGGGGAATGACAAAGGATAAAGGGAGCCAAATGTATAGTGACAGAATATGACTAGACTTTGAGTGGTGAGCACACAATGCAACATACAGATTATGGAACACAGAAATCTATACTTGAAACCTATATAATCCTATTATCTAACCAATGTCACCTTAATAAATTAAATGAAATTAAAAATACATAAAAAGGAAAAAGGCAAAAAAAAAAAAAGATATCTGTGCATTCTCAATGATTTTATTCCATTGAAAACACTTCCCACTTACTAATCTGTCATTTCTTCAATGTCAAACAAGTTGCCATGCAAAATGTAAATCCTGGGTTACCTGAAACTCCTCTCCCTGCCCTGCAGTGTCCCAAACACCCCAGAAGAGGAACCTGCCTGTCTTATGTATCTCCAAGTGCATTTGTAAGACAGAGTGAGTCAGCCTGCAAACCTCCTAAGTTAACACTGGCTTCTGTCATGACTCATCCCAAACCTTCATGTTTCTTGTAAATGGCTGGTGTTGCGGCAGATGAGGGGCAGATGCTGCTCAGGCCACTGACAGACTTCTGTGTAACTGAAGACTGATCCTGGAAGCCGTTCATGAAGGTACTGGAAAGATAATGAGGCAGCTGTGCTTTACACTGAGACTTGAGATGTCCGGTGCATCCACTGTTCCAATGTATCTCATGTTATAATTATGCCCAAGTCTTAGATAACATGTTAGTGTGCAAAAGACAAAGATTTCAGAATCAGTCTTGAGCTCCATTCAGCCTCTCTTACTTCCCAGCTATGTGACTATGGAAAAGTTACTGAACCCCTCTGGATGGTAATTTCCTCCCATTGGGGGCTATTGAAGTTTTAAACTGATAAAAGCGTGCCAGTATCCATACTGCCATCTGAGGACTTGCCCTTTTCCATAACCATTTATGAATGATTTATCCTAATAATAACTCACCACAAAAAGGCCATTGATTTTAACTATTTTGCCTTCATGGAAAATTGCATAACTCTCGCAGACTATTTCCAGATCATGTATCATTACTGAAATTACTGTATCCCTAATGAGGGTTGTTATGCAATATGGAAAAAAAATAAAATCCCAAGTACTCAGAGTCATCACCAATGACTTATCTCTCCACCTTTCCACCTATTTTTAGCTATACAAGTTACCAATTACTGCCAAGTCAATTTAAGAGATGGTGCAAGTATGAAACAGACTACTTTGTTATACCACTGGTATTTAGACAGCACGTAAAATATTCATATCTCTTAGGACATCGCAATTTTTAAACACATGGAATCTGACAGCGCATACAAAAGTTAAAAATTTTTGTGCCTAGGTTTCCATAAATATGCCTGTGAAGGTCCATTTGCCTCAAATAAGCATCCAGCTGGGAAAGGAAAAACTGAAGCTGCAACAGTCCCAAACTTTCTGTATCTTATCTCTATTCTTGGAAAAACCTGACCCTTAGTGTATCTCATTATAGAAAAAGAAACTGAGGATTAAAAAGCTCAGAGAATGTCACACAAGGACACAGGCTGATGGCACTAGGATTCAAGTGCCCTACTGAAGCTATACCCCAGGTGCTTTCCCTTCAATCCAATTCTGCAGCCAAAGCCTGTGCGAGGGTCCGTGAAAAGGGGGAAAAATAATTACAGCATGAACTTGCCATTGAGTTCCTCTGCTAAAATTCACATGAAATTGATACAGAATAAATGAATCTATAATTTCTTTTCCTTCTCCCCAAATAAATATTTTTAGAGGTGGCATTTGTGGACCTTTACTTTATGTATCACACAGTCCACATAGTTTTATAATACTCTCAAGGTCTGAGCTAGTAGGTAGCCAATGTTTCTCAAGTAAGATCATCACATCTGCCTTCTGTCTATCTGACTCACCTTTCCTGGGAAACACGTGCCTCCCTTATAGGCCTTATCTCTGACAGGCTACCTTAAGCAGATAAGAAAAACGTAAACAGGTAAACTCACAAGCTTTTTGGGTTGACTTGGCTTAAGTTGGGCTTGGGCAGTTTTGCTAATGACACATTGAATGTTACTTTTAATTTTAGTAGACATTGGTTACCATTCACCCATAACCACAGCTCTCCCCCCTTCCCCACCCTCACACCCAATAGGTCCCTCAGAACCATCTGTGTGCTCAAATGGAAGAAAAGTAGAGGGCTGGCACCATCAACAGCATTAACCGACCCCTCTCAGGGTGGCAAAGTGCTATCAGCAGGAGCTGGAAGCCATGGCAGTTTAGAGTAAATATACCCTTTGCCCTCGGTGCATTTGAGGAAAACCCAAGAGTTAGTTCGGCGCCATGGACTATGGAACCAGAATGGCTGGATTCAAACCTCCCTCACTCCACCCACTCCGGGACCTTGGGCAAGTTACACCTGTGTTTCCCTTTCCTCATCTGTAGAATGCAAATAGCAACATGTAACTCACAGGCTTGGTGTCAAGGTTCAATAAAGTTTATTTATATCAGAACATGCGTAGCACCTTATTAAGTGTCAGGAAGCCATTGGTTTTAATTGAAATACAAAGAACAAATTACACATCTTGCCTGGAAGATATGTGTATAAAATGACTATAAATGGGGCCTCCCGAGATAACTTGGAGCAGTATGTGTTTCTCAATCAACAAAGTCGTATTTCCGGCAGAGGAGAGTTTTAGGTCACAATTAACGCCCTCCCTCCACCCTGGACAAGGGCAACGGGCTACCTTGTGCCTCTTGGAGAGGGGCCCTCCAGGCGGCGACCGTGAATGAAAATGAGAGAATCTCATGCATGGAGGCAGCAGCTGCCCTTCCCGTTTCCCCAGCTTCATCCGCCAGCCTGAGAGGAGGCTGCCGCAGAGAAGAGGCTGGGGGAGGAGAGGACACCTAAGCTGGAGAACCACTGGACGGCTTCGGTGAACACCAAGGCACGCTGGTGAGCCCTTGCGGCTGCTGGAAGTGAGACAGACTCCCAGGAGCTGAAGAAGGTGGCCAGGCACTGCGGAAGACAGCCCCGTGGCCAAATCCCAAAATAAGCCAGTGGCGGCACTCTGACAGTGCAAACAGAAGGAGGGTATGGTTGTCACCAGCTACTTCATTAGAGGGAGAAAACGACAGTCTTAAAAACAGCCTGATGAGAGGATTAGAAAAGAACACAACTTAAGATGGAAGGCTTCTTAAGACCAAGGTAAAAATAATGTAATCACTGAAAATGGGGGGAGACAAATGGTTCCCAGTATAAAAAAAATAATAATAAAAGAAAAATCAATGCTCCCTGGGAAATGGCTAAAGTAGGTCTGAAGCCAGGAATGGACAAGATAAGCTTTGAATATCTTGTACCAGGAAGCAAGAAAGTATCTGTGGGGGCCTCGTGGAATTACACGGGTGATAAGGACAAACTGAGCATCAGACAGAGTACTGACTGCAGTGGTTGAAACACAGACATTAAGACCCACAAGTTCTTAATGATACTTTAAAAAGAATCTCATTGATTATCATGGGAGGTTGTTAGAGAACAAATCATTACTCAGAAAACTGATAAGAGGAAAAACTAAGCTTTTTCCCTGTCTTTCCGATACAACCTAAATTTCTAAGTAGTCCTTGAGGGTAAGTACTTTTACAGACAGAATCCCAATTAACAAATGCAAGAAGAATGATATAAAAAAGACATGAAATAACGCATGCTGGTGAGAATATGGAGAAAAGAAAATCCTTGTGCACTGTTGATGGGAACGTAAATTGGTGCGGCCACTATGGAAAACAATAGGGAGATTCCTCAAAACTTTACAATAGAGAGAACCAAGAGGAGTAAGCGGAGCTACACCAATCTCCTCCCAACACCAAACTGGAATTACACCTGAACTGGGGAGAAATCATCCGGAATAACCAACAGAACACCAGCTGGAGAGAAGCCTTATAACCACGGACAGAACAGAAGAGCCAACTCATCACAACGTGACCGGTAGGAAGTGCGGAGACACAAGAGGCTGGTGGGGCTCCCACGGGCGGCCCCTGAAGGGACGGGGAAACATCTCAGCAGCCAGGGTTCCGCCTGAGAAGGGTGGGATCTAAACCCCCAACTGGGCTTCCCAGTCTACAGCAACATAGCTGAGAGTAAAACAGCCCCCAGCTGTGAAAAGCAAAAAGCCGCCAGGTTTAGCAGCTTGACAGAGAGACCAAGTTCTTAAACAGACCATGCACGAACATACAGAGGCACCACCTACCCTTTCTCCAGCAGAGAAAGGGCAGAGTGGACTAGAGACACTGAAGGAGGGTTTGGGTCAGTGGCTTTAGGGGGAGAGCTGAGGGAGCAGCCCATGAGTCCAGTGCTGACCCATCCCCCACACAGCCTGCAGACCAGTCTTCTCCAACAGGTGGGAGCCTGAGGGGAAGCCACAGCCCCACCCATCGGAATTAACCCCCCCACACACACCCCGGGCAGTGCCTAAACCTGACCTCAGATCTCAGGGTGATTGGTTTAACAACTGAATTCATCTGCCCAGGCCAGAGATGCCTATAACTGACCACTGATCACAGACTGATTGGATTAACAATTAAAGGAGACAAAGACAGTGGATCTCTGGTAGTCTCCAAATGGCTGACTAGGCCCAGACTGGGACATGAGCTGATGTCACCAAGCACAGATCCAGGAAGTAAAAAAAGTGCACCTCTACAGCACAGAAGGTCACACCACGGAGACAGTAAGTCAAAGCAGACCAATTCAAGAAACAGAAACAAACAAGAGCCACCTAAAGTGGGGAGACAAAGAAATAAACCCGCAGCAAATGCAAAGGAGGAATTCCCAGGAAGAGTGCAAAATAAAATATAGGCAAGCATGCTCTCAGACATGGAATTCAAAATAATGATGATAGAGAATCTAAATTAGCTCAGCGAGTTCAAAGAAAACTACAAACAACTCCAGGGGAACTACAAACAACTCCAGAGGAACTACAAAGAACTCCAGGGAAGCTACAAGGAACTTACTGAGAACTACATGAGCATTAAAAAGGACATAGAAACCATAAATAAGAGCCAAGAGGAAATGAAGAATACCATTTCTGAATTGAAGAACACAGTAGAAGGAATTGAAAGCAGAGGATCATATCATCAAGCTGGGGGTCAACGTAGAAAAAAATTCCCAGACTGTGCAACAAAATGAAAAAAAGACTGAAAAGAATGAAGAGGTTTTAAGAGAGCTGCAGGACAACATGAAACATAGTAACATCTGTATCATAGGGATACCAGAAGGAGAAGAGGAGGAGCAAGGGATAGAAAACCTCTTTGAAAAGGTAATGACAAAAAACTTCCCTAACTTGAGAAGAGAAAATGTCATGCAAACTCAGGAAGCACAGAGGGTCCCAAGGAAGATGAACCCAAACAGGCCCACTCCAAGACACATCATAATGAAAATGGCAAATTTCAAAGACAAGGAGAGAATCCTAAAAGCAGCAACAGAGAAACAGCTAATACCATACAAGGGGGCTCCCATAAGGTTATCAGCTGATTTCTCAATAGAAACACAACAAGCCAGAAGGGAATGGCAAAAAATATTTCAAGCAATGAAAAACAAAGACCTGCAACCAAGAATACTCTACCCAGCAAGGCTCTCATTCAAAATGGAAGGTGAAATAAGGAACTTCCCAGACAAAAGTCTAAAAGAATACATCTCCACCAAACCAGCATTGCAAGAGATGCTAAAGGGTCTGCTTTAAGAAGATGAAGAAATGGAGGTACAGACAGAAATGCAGGTACAGAGGTAAATGGATTAAACGCAGCAATCAAAAGACACAGGGCAGCTGAATGAGTAAGAACCAACTTTAACTTACAAATGCTTTAAAGTGATCTTGTTACTATACTTCAAGAACCCTGAAACATCAATTCATAAGAACTTATGTACCCCTATGTTCATAGCAGTGCTATTTACAATAGCCAAGTGCTGGAAACAGCCTAAGTGCCCATCAGTGGATGACTGGATAAAAAAATTGTGGTACATTTACACAATGGAATACTACACAGCAGAAAGAATTCGTACCCTTTGCAACAACATGGATGGAACTAGAAAGTATCATGCTTAGTGAAATAAGCCAGTCAGTGAAAGACAAATACCATATGATCTCATCCATTACAGGACAATAATGAACAAAACAAAAAACAAGCAAAACAGAACCAGATACATGAATACAATGAATAGACCTTCAGTGGGCAAAGGAGAGGGAGGAGGCAAAGAAGGGGAGTAGTTTAGTCAAGGAACTAGTGTGGAAGAACCATGGACATGGACAACAAGTGGGACTGACTTTGGAGGAAGTGGGTGGGTGGGGAAGGGGACAGAGGGGAGTAAAAAGGGGAAGGATGTAATACAACAACAATAAAATTAAATCAAAAAAATAATATAAACAAACAAATAAATAAATAGATAACATTTTAAAATAGACCACCATAGGATCCAGCAATTCCACTTCTGGGTACTTGTCTGAAGAAAACAAAACCACTAACTCAAAAAGATAGAAAAACCCCCAGTTCATTGTAGCATCATTTATAATAACCAAGCTATGGAAACAACCTAAATGTCCATCAGTGAACGAATGGATAAAGAAAATGTGTGCCCTGGCAGGTGACTCAGTTGGAGCACCGTCCTATACACCAAAAGGACATGGGTGCAATCCCTGGGCAGGGCACATACCTAGGTTGCTGATTCAATCCCCAGTTGAGGCACATCAACTGACTGATGTTTCTCCCTCCCTTCCTCTCTCCCTCCCTCTCAATTCCATAAACATATCCTTGGGTGAGGATTAAAAAGAAGAAAAAGAAAGAATATGTGGTATATACACAATAGAATCTTATTTAGTTTTTTAAAAAGAATGAAATCTGCTGTTTGCAATAACATGATTGAAACCTGAAAGTGAAATAAGTCAGAGAAAGGCAAATACAGTCCATATGGTCTCACTTTTATGAGGAATCTAAAAAAACAAAAACAAAAACAAGCTGATAAATACAGAGAGCAAACTGCTGGATGCAAGAGGTGGGCAAAACGGGTGAAGGGAGTCAAAGGTCCAGACTTTTGGTTGCAAAAATTGAGTCAGTCCTGGGCATGTGGCGTACAGCATGATGACTGTTGTTAGGAACACTGGGTCGTGTGAAATTACACGGGCGATAAGGACAAATTGAGCATCAGACAGAGTACTGACTGCAGTGGGTTGAAACACAGACATTAAGACCCACAAGTTCTTCATGATACTTTAACTTACATACATAACTATGTATGGTGGTAGACATTAACCAGACTTATCATGGCGATCATTTCACACAATACAAATACTGAACAATTAATTATGTTGTACACATGAAACCAACGTCATGTTATATGTCAACTATACCTCAATAAAAAGTATAAACTTTTTAAATCCTTACCCGAGGATGTTATCGATTTTAGAGAGAGAGGAAAGGGGTGAGAGAAACATCTATCAGTTGCCTCCTGTACACAACCTTTTCTGTGCATGGGACAACACTCCAACCAACTGAGCCACCTCACCAGGGCTAAACAATGTTTTTAAAAAGGCATCATAGATTCAGATCATCACCACTTCACAAATTCCTAATGACACGGATCTAGGCTATAAGCATGTACAATGCTAAAATCGTGAGATGAAAGGTGGGAAGGTAAGTTGACTCTACCTGAAGTCACTAATCAATCTTAACATCTCAAAGAGCCTTCTGGACATCATGTGTCTTGTGATGTGATGCCATGGATTTTACACAACACTGCCCATGAAGGATGCTTGTCTTTGAATCTGAATCTAATCAAGGCTTCTACATCTAACTGCCATTTTCTTGGGAACATGAAGGATAGAGAGTCAAGTAAAACGACACTGTGGTAAGAAATCAGCCCAGAAAGTAGGACATTGCATAAGCTAAATGGCCCACTCCCTCCATCAAATCAATGGCATGAAAGAGAGGCAGAAGAGGAGGAGACACCTAATAAAATAGATTTTAAAACCTAATCACCAAATGCAATGTGTGAACTTTATTTAGTTCCCAATTCCAACAAATCATCAGTAAAAGGATATCCTTGAGAAAATAGGAACATGGGCATTATATTAAGGTATTGTTAACTTTCTTAGGTGTGAAAAAGGGATAAAGTTATTTTCTTTTTAAAACGTTGATTGATTTAGAGACAGAGGAAGGGGGAGAGGACACTGATGTTCTGCCTATCCATGTGTTCACAGGTTGATTCTTATATGTGCCCTGACCAAGGCTGATTGAACCCGCCACCTTGTATATGGGGACAGTGCTCTTAACCAACTGAGCACCCAACCAGGGTAAACTTGTTTCTTTAAAGAAAAAAAAAAAAGCCCTTATCAATGATGTAAACTGAAACACTTATGAGTAAAATGACATGATGCTTAATATTTTATCTTAAGACACAGCGTTCCCCACCAAGAAGAAGAAAGGGAGGAAGGGGGACTGGCAAATGTTAACAACTGTCGAAGTTTGGGTGCGTATTACCCTAATCTCCCAGAGCCTCCACAGCACAAAGTTCTAAAAAAATGAATAAAGGGTTTTGGTGGGAATCCAAGCTGTGCCTTATCTCACCACCCATTTTTAGGAGGAAGCTGGGCTCCTCTCACAGCCAATTTAGTCTTCCCCACTTAGCCTAAAGAGGTGCAGTCATTATCAGCGTACCGTTGGAATCCAATGCTTAGAAGTGCCTGAACCAAGGAATCCTGAGGTTCTGCAGTAGTAGCCAAATGTCAGCTTAATTTGCCCCATTAAGAGATTGCCTACCAGCCCTGGCTGGTGGCTCAGTGGATAAGGTGCCGGCCTGCGAACCCAAAGGTTGCTTGTTCGATTCCCAGCCAGGGCACATAACCAGGTTGCAAGCCAGGTCTCCAGCCAGGTCCGTAGCTGGAGGCAGGTGATAGGCAACCACACATTGATGTCTCTCTCCCTCTCAGCCTCTCTCTCTTCCCCTCTCTCTGAGAATAATGAATAAAATCTTAAAAAAAAAAAAAAAAA
>PVIW01001664.1:0-30403 GCA_004026585.1 Noctilio leporinus | reverse complement strand
TGTAACCCACAGAGCTGCTTGTTTATTTTTTTTTTTAAGCCAGTGGTAATGACTCTATATTAACTTGTCCATATAATCACTCAGCTGTAATCTGGAGGTGCAGCCCTTGAGATACAGAAGGCCCACAGGCAGATCTAGCTGTGAGTCATTTGCACTGACATCATTGCCCTAACCAAGGGGCTAACGAGATGGCCCTCGCTGCTCTCAAGTCACCAGTTGGTTTGGTATGTATCTTATCAAAATGGTTCTATTATGGACTGAATGTATCTCCTCAAAAACCCCTAAATTGAAGACCTAACCCCCAGTGTGATGGTATCTGGAGATGGGGCCTGTGGGGAGCATTGAGGGTTAGGCTGGGTCATGAGTGTGGGGTCTCTGGGATAGAATCGGAAGGCTCATAAGAAAAGGCAGAGAGAGAGATTATCTCCCTCCGTGCACAAGAGAAATGGCCCTGTGAGGACACAGGGCGAAGGCAGCTGTCTGCAAACCAGGGAGAGAACTCCCACCAGAAACCAAATCAGCTGGCACCTTGATCTTGGACTTCCCAGCATCCAGAGCTGTGAGAAAATAAACTTCTCTTGCTTAAGCCATCTGGTCTACAATGGCAGGCTGAGTAGACTAATAAAAGGCGTATAGCTCACCTGTTTTTCTCTCTTTCAAATCCCTACCTCTTTGTTTTGGAAGATTCCAAAATCACAAAGGTGGTTCCAAAGCCAAAGGAGGGGATGATAAGTTGTACATTACAGGTTTCCAACACTGGAAAATTTGACAATTTCTCCCAATAAGAAACTAGTCATGCACTTAGGAACTGTGTCTGGAATGTCCCAAAGAGCACTGAAGAAGGGTTAATAAAGTCTACACATTTGAGGGAACCGCATTCCGAATAATTAAAAAGATAACAGTAAATTTGCATATTGGCAAGGCACACAACATCACCCCAGGCGGTGAGAAACGCAAGCCTTCTTGCAGATGAACACTGCAGATCTGTTTACACAGAAACTCTCAGCAATTCTCCCCACAGATTGCGGGACTGCCCTGTGTCCTCAGTATTCTGTGCCATGAAAAAGTAACTGTCAAGGATAATAGGAACACGATCTGACCTACTTTTCTCCGAATTCCTGCAAAGTCTACAACTCTGCTTCTTGCCTATTTAGTTGTCACATCTTCGGGACAGGATTCCTCACGTTCTTTGCAGGCACTCTCATACACCTCACGTTCAGGTCACTTGTGGGCAGTTCCTCAAACCCCTTGGTGGTGAAACTAAAGACATCCCATTTCACCCTGCTAATCCTCACAACATTCTCCCGAGGTAGATCCTGTACGATCCTCCCAACTCGGGAAGGAAAACGCCTAGAAAGGAAGAACGCCATCTACAGCGGTGGCAGACCTGCGCCCACTCAGACCCCGCGCTGCCCACAGGGATCCACCCCAGTCAGGCGCGTCTCCCCAACCCTCCGGATGCCACACACCTGTCTTCGCAAGAGCTGAAGTCCCTCAGCGAGGTCTTCTTTTAAGGGCAGACAACCAAGACTTCATTTTTCCAAGTACAGCCCCCCACAACCTAGCTTGTTTCAGGTTCTCAGTAAAACCTGATTAATCACGACACACTTTTTAAAAAACTAAGCAGAACCCACCAAAAATGCCCCGAAGCCCTGGGGAGCAGGGACGCCTGAGAAGTCAGCCAGGTGGCCTAGGGCCTTCGGGGGGACCGGGGACAGCAGCGGACAGGAGCAGGCAGGCCGCCGTCTTCTCTGACAACCAAACCGCCCGCCCAGCCCGGGCCCCCGGGCGCCCTCGGGGCCCAGCGCGGGGCCCTCCCGCAGCGCACCCGTGCGTGAGCCCGCCACCCGGCGGTGCGGGGCTTTCAGGCGGGGGGCGTCTCCGAGTGCGGAGGCTCCGCAGCCCAGGCGCTAGGGGCTCGCCCGGTAACGTCCCACTGCGCGGTCTCCCCTGGGCGGCGGCGGCGGCGGCCGGCGCCTCTCCCGGTGCCCGGGGCGAGCGACCCGGCCTCCGGCGCACTCGTGGGTCCCGCTCGGGGCCCCGGAGCAGCTGTCGGGCCGGCGGGCGGGCGGGCGGGCACCTGCAGCTTCCCCGCCGGGAGAAGCCAGCCGCCCCGCAGCCCGGCCGCCGGCCCAGGTGTCCCGCGTTCAACCAGGTGCTCCGGCGGTCGGGGCTCCGGGGAGGGGGAGGGGAAGCGGCCGCTCCCTGGGAGGGGGCGGCGGTGGGACCCCCGTCGCGGGACCCTCCTCCATCTAGTCCCGCACAGGCGCCCCGGCCGCCCCCGCCCCAACTTCCAGGCGCCCCTTGGGCGGCCCCGAGGGCGCGCTCGGGCTGCACGTGCGCGCCGCCCCGGCCCCTCGCGGCGCGAGCCGGCTCTCACCCGGCCCCCGGCGACGCTCCGCTTCCTCCGCAGCGTGAGCCCGCTCCTCAGCAGCGCCGGCAGGTCCTTCAGCCGCGGCCGCAGCGACGCGGGCGGCTCCTCGCGGGCGCTGGAGCTGCGGCGCAGGGCCGGGCTCTCGCACGGCGGCTGCATCTTGACCGAGCCCACGGCCATCGCGGCGCTCGGACGGGCAGCGCCGGTCGCCAGAGCTCGCCTCCGCGCTCCGCCAGGCAGCGAGAGGGCGCGACTGCGGCTCGGCGCGGGGCGCGCTGCCAGCGCTGCCCAGGGGCGCGCGCCGGGGCCCCTGCCGGGCTCAGCCCGCGCCCCGCCCCCTCCCCGCCCAGGTGCGCCCGCCCCGCCCCGCCCCGCCCTCGTCCGCGCTCACCTCCGCCGGCCCACCTGGCCCCGCCGCCTCTCCCGAACCCGCCACGCGGAGTGGGGCACCGTCACCAAGCCCCCTTGGCTGCCCTCCCCCAACTCCAATTCTCCGTAGGCGGAAAGTCCCATTTCACTCCCTTTTCCGAACAGCCAGGGTGGATTTGGACTTCAACCAAGTGAACTGGGAAGTCTGAGACACTCCCCGTAACCCCTCCTTGCTTTTTGCACAGCCTAGCCCCAAATCGTAACAGCTATTTCTGGAAATGGTTTGTGCCAAAGAACTTCAGAATGGGCTGTGTAGTTTGCTACAAGTCAAACACCGGTGAGACGGAGTTACCCCAACCACCACTGCACTGTCCCCTCTTTGGTACACTTATCGTGAAAGGACAGGGGAGAAAACGTGGGTTGGTTATGATATCTGTTTTGCAAAATAGGTGCAAGTCTGGTGACCTGAAGGTGAATCTCTACTAACATGTTGGAACCTGATCTTCCCTGAAAGCCTGATGCACGTAATGAATATGCTTGGTAAACTGTAAAGGCCAGCGTGGTGTGAATCATTGTTCACACCATTCCAGAAGCTAGAAATAGTGGAGCACTGCGAGGAAGGTGTTCCAGCAGGGCCTTAAAATCCAGGTTGCTACCAATCTTCACATTCCATCTCTTCGATGAAGGCCAGCTAGGGCTCTTACTCCGTATCAGTCAACACTAGGGTCCCCATCATTGCCTAAGACTTGTAAGAATTGAATAAGCTAACTCACATTTAAAAAAGAAAGAAAGAAAAAGGGACAAATAAGGATTCCAGAAGGTTGGGGTCCTGAGTTGGTTTACTGTGTACCTCAGTCCCTCACTGGGGGAACATATATGGAAATGTGGCCAAGAAAGGAAAAGAGAAGAATGACCTGTGACCTTTGACTGCAAGGAACTTAAGATTTAGCCTGGGGAGTATAAACATATAGAAAAAAGGAACTGCCATGAACTCTTGGTAATTGCCAAGTGAGCGTGGATACTAAGGATGCCATGGAGGTGAGCAAAGGAAAGTCAATGAAGGCAGTTTAAACTGCACCTTAAAGCTGAGTGGGAAAGATCCAACCAGGCAGAGAGGAGGCCAAAAGACCTTCAAGTAAAGAGGAAAATCATGAGAACAATGCCAAGGTGGTATCACACAGTCACTAGGCACTGTGTGTGTCATCCTGGTGGACTAGAGAGACAGAAATATAATTAGGAAGCTGGAGAAAATATCCGCATGGGTGCTGGTGGCACACTGCAGAAGGCCTTGAATCCTGTGACCTTAAGCTGTGTGGAAAGAGCTCCGCAATAAACTCTATAGCCGATCACAGTTTCAAAATACCTACCACATTTATTTATTCAAGGCTGAATTCCATGCATACATACCATAGAAGACTTACCAGTTTATATAATACTAAAATACTTTAGCTCTAGTTAGAAATCAGGCATTACCTTGAACCCCAGAATGTCCCCCCATACTCCAGACTTCTTTCTGAAACATCAACTAAAGATCCAGTCACCCTGGTCCAATAGAGGCCCTCTAGGACACGAGGTCAACATTTGCTCTGATTGGTGGGTGCTTACGCCATTTTATTCTTGATAATACCTTTTGAATCACATCATAACCCTATTCTGCTCCAAAACTGCACACTCATGTCTCCTAGTCCAAATTCTTGGTCTTTACTGCCTTTCACACAGCTTAGGGAGTTCAATTTTTATCCTACAGATTCTATGACATTGATCGATAAGAACCTTTGGGAAGTTAACTTGAACTACAGTAATAAATGAAAATTGCTGTTCAGCCACAGTATAAAGCAGACCACAGGGGATAGCAGGAATGTGTAAACAGAAGAGCCATGCCAATATTTAGCTAAGTCAATGTCCCACCCCAGGACCTTTATACTTGTTGTACCCTCTACCTGGAATATTATTTTTCTGCAATGCTGCCCAATAGAACTTTCTGCAATGGTGGTAATGTTCTCTGTTTTGTAGCCACTAGCTTTCTTGAGCACTTAAAATGTAGCTAGTGTACCTAAAAAAAACGAATATTCAATTTAATATCACTTGAATTAATATAAGTCTAGATAGCTACATGTGGCTACAGGCTACTCTATTGGAAAGCAAAGTTCTAGAAATTAATGTTTCCCTTTCTCTTCAAATTTTTTAACTGAAATGCCTCATATCAGGGAGGCCTTCCATAACCGTGTGATTTAAAATTATAGCCCTGCCCATCCTCTCTTTTTTCCTGCCCCCTTCCTGGTCACCCATAGAGCTCACTGCCATACGCCACTCCATATATTTGATGTTTCGTTTGTCTGTTGTCTGCTTCTCCACACTGGAATCTAAGCTCCATAGGGACCAAATATTTTCCCTTTTGTTCAATATCTGGAACATATTAGTTGAATAACTGAATTTCCGCGTTTGAGAACCCAGTTTTTCAAAAGGACCCTAATCTAGATTTTACAATGTTGAAAGTTTTGTTTTGTTTTGTTTTAATGTAAATACTATATATGCCAACATCACACAGATCAAACAAAACCACTGTGGTACTTGCACCCATTTTTTGTACTTAGGTGAATGACATAGTCAAAGCTAAAGTTTATGGAAATACCTATGTAAGAAAACAAGTTTTATTGGCTGTTTTCAGTGAAGGGAAATTGGAGACTGGGAAGATAACTCTGACTATTAACTAGCTACAAAGAGATGAGGGTCTGATTAGTGGGGTCAGTAGCAACTGGGGGTGGGGGTCAGATGTTAGACTTCAGGAACGAAAGCTCCGTGGGCCTCTGACACATGCTTGGAGTAGAAAGGAAGTACAAATGTTATTTTACAAAAATGACCAACACAGTATTTCTCTACCCAAGATCTTCTCCAATATGATCATGCTACTCCCCATGGTATGGGTTTTTTCCCCCATCCCTTTGAACCTGGGCAGGCCCTGTGACTGCCTTAGCCAATGGAAAACAGCAGAGGTCATGGTGCCGGCTCTGTAAGTAGTCCGTACCTGTCCTGGTAGCTTCTACTTTCTGATCTCTTGGAATGCTCGCTCGTTGGAGGCTCCCACTTGGAACCCACCGTCCTTGCTGGGAGAAGCCCCAGATGCATGAAAAGCTCATGCAAGGTGCTCTGGCAACTGAGCTGCCCTCCATCCCACAACCAGCGTCACTTGCTGGCCATTTGAAGTCAAGTTGGGACTCCCAGTCCAGCTGAGCCTTCAGGAACTCCTGTGCTCACCAACGTGGCTGCACCTCAGGGAAGAATACAAAGCAAGAACTAACAGCTAACAGAGCCCAAACAACTCACCAAACTAGGACAGAGAATAAGAAGTTGTTTAGAAGTATTTGTTACACAACAATACAACATATGGTTCTAAAGAGCATAAAGAATATAATTCCTTGTGAATAAAAAGGAAGGAAACATATTCATATTTATATTTGGGTGAAGAAACTTGAAATTTCTTGCAGGTGGCTGGAACTGCCTACATGGGGAGAGGAAAGTGCAAAATTTTTCATATATAACTTTTTTTGTTTTTTAAAAACATGTGAATGTATTACTTGGCTTAATTATATTTAAAAAATGATTCCAGAATGTTCTGTCTAGGTGGCTCAGTTGGTTGGAGCATCATCCTATGCACCAAAAGGCTACAAGTTCCATCCCTGATCAGGGCATGTACCTAGGTTGTGGGTTTGATCCCCAGTTGGGATGTGTATGGGAGGCAACTGATCTCTCTCTCTCTCTCTCTCTCTCTCTCTCTCCCTCCCCTCCCTCTGTCTCTCTGTCTCTCTGTCTGTCTCTCTCTCTCTCTCTCCTCCCCTTCCCTCTCTGTCTCTCTGTCTCTCTCCCCCTTCCCTCTCTGTCTCTCTGTCTCTCTCTTTCTCTATCTCTGAAATCCATAAATATATCCATCCTCTGGTGGGAATTAAACAAACAAACAAAAAATGGTTCTAGATTAAGAGGAGTCATGGAGGTAGGGGGAGCTGGTTTTAAAGTTTTAATTTTACACAGCAGCTTGCTAAACTCATCAAACTAGAGGGTGGGCACTCTAGTGAAAATTTGACCAGCAAGAGCAGTTGGAGCTCAAGAGAAAGTGCTAGAGACAGAGATAGATAGATCAGTATCCAAAATCATGATCATAAAGGGTGAAACCAGCCCATGGTGCTCAGGGGGTATAGAATGAGCAGACAGTCTACCACCCTAGGGTGGTCCCTTGGAGAACGTGCAGCAAGTGACTTTCTGTTCCCTGTTGTATGGACTTGGGCAAAGTGACTCTCATGGATTGTCCTCCTTTAAATGTTGTGGTCTCATATATGATTGCCATGAATCCCAAGGAAAGCAACTATTAGCTGGGATTTCCCTTGTGTTTTTCCACTCCCTGACTACCTGCCTGTCTCCTGACAAATGTACAAAATGCATGTCACACTAATGAGTCTCCTAACACCACAGCTATTGGGACCTGATGAATCCACCTTGGAGTCCATCCCTTCCCAACATATTCTATTTTTAATCTGTCCCCCATTTAAGATGTGTTGCTTTGCTTTACCTGCTGTCAAAAATAGAAAACCTAAGTACAATTGTGTTTCCCCATTCAAGACTGCTAACACCTCAGTATGTAATGATTAAAATGATTGAACATGACCTTCCCAAGGACTAAGGTTGGGAGGTGGGAGATCAGAAGGCAGATAGAAACTCAATACTGCCCACATTGCCTCTACTAAGAATGTCAGCTATAACTGCATATTTGATACTAATGCTATTTTTATGTTTTCTTATGGAATGAATATGCAATTTGGAGAAATACAGCAAAATGATGAAACATATTTCAAACCTAAAAATGTTAAGCCTTACTCATTTTATTTTCATTTTCAAGAATCCTAAATAGAACTCTCTGTCATCAAGCTGTTCATGACAAACGCATGCGATACCGTGCTATTATTTTTGTAGGACATCACGTACTATGTGTCATGCGAATATTCCCCTCGGGGATGATTTATTTTCTTCACGTTATTTTCATGGGTGGCTCCAGCTAAACACTGGCTGATAAGGATGGTGCTGTTCCTGGTAAATTTGTCTTCTATTCCCTACTCAGATAATATGGAAATAAAACCTGTCTGCTCATGCCTTTTTATATGCTATTTACTGTTGCCCTCCCAGAAATTTTTATTTAATCACGTGTGCAAGTTTACCAGGCCCTGGAATGTATAGGACAATTTTGGGGGGTGGGGGTGGGGTGGGTGGGAATAAAGCTCTGTGGTCAAATGTGCAAGAAGATAGTAAGAAAGCTAACTTGATAGACAGCAAGAAAGCCAAGCCAGTCTTGCCTCATCTTCCCTGGTCTGCACATGGAAATCGTCTCATTCTCACACAGATCAACCAATACCTCCTCCTGGGAACCTTTTCTGGTCTTCCCATTGGGTAAACCTAAGGGCTTACCTACAACTATGAATCTGCTTTTACCATCTTGCTTATCACAGTCTGTCTTGTATTTGAATTATGTGTTTGCCATTAAGATCTATGTAAGTTGACAAACCCCTTGAAGGCAGAAAGGAATTCTCTTTGTATTCCCCTCCAGTGCAGAGCTTAATGCATAGTAGATGCTAAATTAATAAACACATGCACGAGAGAATGCCGGATAAATGAACAAATGAATGAGCAAAATTATAATTAGCAGCCAACCACTGACATCCTTGCTAAGGAAAGCAGGATAGACAGAGGTCTGAGCAGCTGCATAATCTCAAAGGTCACAGGAAAATACTTTATCCCAAGGATGATGGGAGGCTATAAATGGACTCCAGATGGTGGCATATTCAGATCAGCAGGAAAGGAAGATGATTTTAGCATCAATATGTAAAGTAATTTAGAGTAGGAAGATGCTGAAGCTGGGCAGCCAGCAAAGCAGGTTACAGAATCCCAGGCATGAAGTATTAAGACGGTAATCCATAAAATCAGGCTAATGGAAACTGCTGGTTTTTCTGAAACTGTTTGTATCACTGCACTTTGCACACAGTGTGCTAATTACACGAGCTGACAAGCTGGCGTTTGTGGAGCTGTCTGCAAACGTCAATGTGCTGCACCTATAGCACTGCCCTCCGCGGTGGGAAATGACGGGGCCAATGAGACGATGCCTTGGAGAAGGGTGTTGAAGACTGGCGATGGAGAGAGACCTTTGAGAAAATGCCTCCTCCTGTTTGTGAATGTTAACCACTGGCCCAAGCCAAGCACACAAGAAGCCAGAAGAAAATCTACCTGAGAGGGTTCTGGTGACATCATACAAGCTTACATTGGTTTTTGAGGATACTGGAAAAGAGATGTAGATTTGGAGCTAGAGAACACTTGAAGTAGGAAGAGCTTTAATGTGCTTAGACATAGAGTGCTTCAGCTTGGTGAAGATGACAGCACTTGAGGAGCAGCAAGGTAGTTGTTTTCAAATATTTGGATACGTCGAAGAGGAATGGGACTTATTCTATGCAGTATTAAGGTGAAATTGGAAAATCATAGAGAAAAAACTTTCTTCTCAACAAAATTAGGTTTTTCCATCCATTTCAAGTTCTTTGAGCATAGTGGAGTCCTTACCCTAGCAAAACGGGGAGCTTAGACAGGACTTGGTGGGATTTTGTTTCCTCAAATAAATGATTGACCTCAGTGCCCTGTAATGTCTAGGCATGGTTTTCACCAGCTTCCCCAGAGACACCGCTCCTCGCAAATTCCCAATCTTACAAAGGGAATGTAGGTTACTCCCGAGTACCTTCCTTACTGCCAACCATCAAAATGCAACTGTGTCAGCCTTTATAAACTGAAGAAAGTTGTGGGGTACTTAGAACAAACTCTGAACCTGCAGTCAAAACGCCCAGGTCTAGTCCTTATTTATTGATTTATTAGCTCTGTGACCTTAGCCAAGCACTCACGCCTTGGAGCCTGCTTTCCCATCTATAAAACAGGGATAATAAACCCACTCTGGCTGGCAGTTACAAAGGCTAAAGTAAATAATACTTATAAAAACACCTTGCAAACTGTAAAAACATGTGTCTCAGTGTCATTAACAAATCTCATGTATTCTATGTTCAAAATTGGTCCAACCTAAAAAAATTCCACAGTGATTATTTAATCAAAATTATCTCCACAAACACACAGACACACACTAGTGCACATTTATTGATACCAATGTGAAATCTGCACATATTTTTACAAGGGCACAAATTTTGTGAATATGTCCTGGGTAATACTGTAAATTTGTTTGCCTATTCCCAAGTTTTATATCAAGCCCACATAAAAAGAAACACTAAGATATAATCTTTATTTCTAAATAAGCCTACTTAAAAGAGGTAACTTTGATAAGAGCAATGATAAAGACCTTTTTTAAAAAATTAAAATGTGACACTCAATGTTTCTCTCCCTATGACTTAGCCCCTTGGGAAGGAAAAGGGGAATCAAGAAAGAGACCTTAGGGAATAATAATTTATAACTGCTATTGACAGAGAGGCTAACTAAGTCTTTTATCTCTTTTATGTCAATTGATTTAGAAGTAAAAAAAAAGGTGGTAGTCATAAAGTTTCTATTTATTCCTGATGAAATGTCAAAACCTTTCTTGTCAAGGCTGAGAAAATCTGACTCAATTCTCCAGTAGATTCAAGATGAGCCAGTTTTGGTCACAGTCTGGAGAGATATCGGCCCAATTTTTACCTTTGACTCTTCTTTGTCTGTGAGCTTCCTGAGGACCCATGTCACTTGTGAATATAATATAAATGCTTCACTACTTGTAGGGTTGTTCTCCACATGGTGGTCACTACATGGAACTGTAATTTTATAATTCAAGATCAAAACTGATATTGTTTCACTTTTCAACTAAGTAGATTTGAAATATTCTCTTAGATACCATTCACAATGGTAACAGAATTTCATATTTATTTATAAAGGAGATCAAGAGGATCATAAATCTTAATAGGAAATATTACTGACTTGTGGTCAAGATGGTGACATAGGCAGGCATGGCTCACCTCTTCCCAAAACACATCAAAATTACAAACTAAATAACCCTGGTTGGTGGCACAGTGGATAAGGCACTGGCCTGTGAACCCAAAAGTCGCTGGTTCGATTCCCAGCCATGGCACATAACCAGGTTGCAAGCCACGTCTCCAGCCAGGTCTCCAGCCAGGTCCGTAGCTGGAGGCAGGTGAGGGGCAACCATACATTGATGCCTCTCTCCCTCTCTGCCTCTCTCCCTTCCCCTCTCTCTAAAAATAATAAATAATAAATAAAATCTTTTTAAAAATTACAACTAAAATATAGAACAATCATCACTCAGAACCATCAGAAATAGAGTAGAATGGCAATCTAACAATTATGTAATTAAAGAACCACATCCATCCCCTCTGGTAGGTGGGGTGCAAATATGACCAGGCTGGTCCCTCACTCACATGGGGTAGATAAAAATTTGGGAGAGGTATCTTTGGAGCAAGGAGTCCCAACCCCACACCAGGTCCCTAAGCCCAGGGTTCCAGTGCCAAGAAGATAAGTCCTCACAACTTCTGGCTATAAAAACCAGTGGCGATCAAGTCAGTGGGAGAAACTTCTGGAGCCCCAAGCAGTTCTTCTTTAAGAACCCACACACAGACTCACCTACTCAGAATCACTCCCTCTGAGCTCCAGCACCAGGGCAGCAACTTGAAAGGTACCAGTGGCATCAAGGAGAGCAGAGGTCATTGTCTCTATTCTTAACCCTCCCCCACACAGCCAGCAAGCTGATGCCAAAGTGACACTCCATCAGCCTGGCTAACACTGCTTGATCTGCCTGGAAGACTCCCAGAGACTCCCCCCCCACCCACCCAACTTGGGCCCACCCAAGCTGCTTTTCCATACTAACGGCTTATCTTGGCTCATGTTTCACAAATTCCTAAATGCTATCAAACAAGCAACAGTGGCCTCAGTGAGCCCCAGACCCAGCACTAGCAGCAGATTCACAGCTTGGCTCTGCCTGGGAATCTCCAAGCCCAGCACAAGCAGCAGCATCTCAGGTTGCTTTATAGCTTAGGCAGGGGGCCCAGGAAAAGCACAGGTGGGGGCTGACCTTGGCCTGCACCATCCGAGAAACTCCAGGGCCAGCGCACCCAGGGGACAGTGCCAGACCACATCAGAGCACCACCACCTGCCCCTGCACAGCTGGTCCTCCACAGAGGGCAGAGTTGGTGGTCAGTGGTCACAGCCAGTCCTTGCAGCTGACTCCCCTGGGCAAATCTCTCCCGTTGACCTGCTGACAGCAAGTAAGTCTCAACTACAAGGGGAAGGTGTACCCAGCCCACGCAAATGGTGCACCTTGAGTACCCAGCTTGGGTGATAGGGGAGGCTGTCCCACTGGGCCCTATAGGGCACCTACTACATCAGGTCACGCTACCAAGACACGGAGTCAAAGCAGCTCTACCTAATACATAGAAACAAACACAGGGAGGCTGCCAAATTGAGGAGGCAAAAAAACATGGCCCAAATGAAAGAATAGATCAAAAAGAAAATGAGCTAAAGTAAATGGAGATAAGCAATCTATCTATCAGATGCAGAATTCAAAGCATCCGAGGATGCTTAAGAAATTTAGTGAGGATCTTAGCAGCATAAAAGAGATCCAGTCAGAAACAAAGGATACATTAATTGAAATGGAGAACAATTTACAGAGAAACAACAATAGAGTGGATGAAGCTGAGGATCAAGTCAATGATTTGGAACACAAGGAAGCAATAAATAAAGAAATAACCAATCAGAACAAAAAGAAGAAAAATACAAAAAACAAGGATAGTGTAAACAGCCTCTGGGACAACTTCAAGAGGTCCAATGTCTGCTTCATAGGGGTGCCAGAAGCAGAAGAGAAAGGAAGAAATTTTAATTCTATTTGAAAAAAATAATGAAAGGGAACTTCCCTAATGTGGTGAAAGAAATAGACATGCAAGTTCGGGAAGCACAAAGAGTCCCAAACAAGACAGGTACAAAGAGGCCCACTCCAAGACACATTGTAATTAAAGTGCCAACGATTAAAAATAAAGAGAGAATCTTAAAAGCAACAAGAGAAAAAAAGTTATTTACCTACAAGAGAGTTCCCATAAGACTATCAAAAGAAACTTTGCAGGCTAGAAGAAACTAGCGATAAATACTCAAAACCATGAAAAGCAGGACCTACAGCCAGAATTGCTCTACCCAGCAAAGCTATCATTTAGAATTGTAGGGCAGATAAAGAGCTTCCCAGACAAGGAAAATCTAAAGGAACTCATCATCACCAAAGCATTATTATATAAAATGGTAAAGAGACTTATTTAAGAAAAAGAAGATTAAAAGCAGGAGCAATAAAATGGCAAAAAAACAAAAAACATATCTATCAACAATCGAATCTAAAAAACAAATTAAGCAAACGAGAACAGACAGGATTATGGATGGATACAGAGAGTGTTTTGATACTTATTAGATGGGAGAGAGATGTGGGAGAATGGGTGAAGGCATGAGGGGTATAAGAACTGCAAATAGGTAGTCACAGAACAACCATGGGGATGTAAAGTACAGTACAGGAAATGAAGAAGCCAAAGAACTTATACACATGACCCATGGGCATGAACAATGGTGGTGGGATTGCCTGAGGGAGTGGGGGTGGAGGGGAGCAGAGGGAGAAAAATCAGGACAACTGTAATAGCATAATCAATAAAATATAACTTAAAAAAATAGGCCTTAATGTTTATTAAGTGCTAATAGTTTATAAAATTTAACAGTTTCTTTGAAGTATATGGACAAGGTGATTTTTAGATCTCCACTTATGGGGTAGACATAAAAAAGATAAAATGAAGCAAGAGTCTATGAAATCATAGGAGAGACTTGGAAGCATTGTGTATTTTATTTTAATAGTCCACTTCTTATCATCTTTCTCATGGTTTCTAATGCATAAATCCATGGATTAGATGGATTCTAATCCATGGGCAGCATGGTGATCTCTAGGGACAGACTGGCTAGGTTCAAATCCTCCCACTGCCTTTAAAAAAAAAATCCTCACCTAAGGACATGTTCATTGATTCTAGAGAAAGAGGAAAAGAGGAAGGGAGGGAAGGAAGGAGAGGGAGGGAGAGAGGGAAAGAGAGAGAGAGAGAGATTGAGAGAAAGAGAGATGTGAGAGAGGAACATGGATCAGTTGCCTCCCACATGTGCACCCTGACTGGGGATTGAACCCCCAACCTTTGAAGCATGAGACAATGCTTCAACCAACGGAGCCACCTGGCCAGGGAACCTCCCACTGCTTTTTACCAGTCCTGAGAAGTTAAACAGGCTATAGCTTTGGCCTCAGTTTCTGCAACTGTAAAATGAGGATAATCATAGGAACTGCCTCATTAGATTTTTGTGGGGAATAGTGACGTACTACATGTTAAAGGACCTAGAATGGTGCTGGCATCATTGGGAATGTGTTAGAGATGATCTTTATTCTGTGATTTTTCAAGTAAGTAATCGAATAACAGGAATTTATAAGGCCTAGGGCATTTGGGTTAGAGCCTAACTTCCTAAATGTGAGCTGTACAGACAGAGCAAAGCAGAGATGGATGTAAGCTAATCCATTTGTACTGAGGCATTAATTATGAAGTTATGAATTCTACTACAATTTCAAGGATTGCTCCTTCTCTTAATGGACATCTAACTAGTACAAATAGATCTTCTCCTAGCCCCACTACCAACACAATTTATAAATCTGAAAATGAACCAAGTTAACACCTTAACACCTCACTGGTGTATGTGAGTTAGATCCATTTCTATTGACAAAGATTTTTTGGAGGAACTGGAGGGAGTCTGGGAAGGGCCAAACAAATGGAAATCTAACACCTCTGTTTATGCTCATATCCTAAAAATACTCTGAAGACATGACAATCATCCCAGGATCAGACATGAGAGGTAAAATGCTAGAGGGGAAATGCCAAAAAAAGGCATCTGCAGAGGCATTTTCTGTTACAGTTTTGCATTTGTCTTTCTAAGGCAGTGCAGATCCTCCACGAGAAGAAAAAGACAGATGGGATGACAGAATTTTGTGGCTGTGTTTTCTGGAGCATTTACTAGAGAATTTATGACTCCTTGGAGTTACTGTTGGATATGTATTTAGAATAGTTTTCTGCCATGACAACAGGTAATCCTCATAAAATTTCAATCTCTAACAAGAGAGCAGAGATGTTGCTTTCCTAGCTTTTCTTGCCTTTCAGTTTGCATATTAATAACCTATGAATAGCTACTCAGTGCTCTAAATAATTGAAGCTGCCTTGCTTGAAATTTCCTTTATTATTGTTGCTTAAAAATGATTAATCCTTTCTTCTCTCTGGTCCATTTTGACAACTTCCTGGAAAGAGCCTTGTTGCTTTAAGATTACATATTAGATAGTTCTGGAATCAAAGTAGAGATGATGCTGATTTGCCTTAAATACATCCAACAACACTTCATGCTCCTTTTCCTTTCTGGTTTAAGCACAGATCATGCCCAGGAATCAAGCCACCGACATGTACAGGACACCAACTTTGTGCTCCGCACCATGTTAGCTCCATTTGTGGGTGGCAATGACTATTCTCTCAAGGGGATCAGAAACTAATTGGCAGAGTTAAAACAATCACATTGGAAAAAAGAACCCTGTTTAACAGCCACTAAGCCTCACAGAGTTCTGCTGTAGGGACAGAAAGATGAATGAGACAGGGTTAATGCTTTCTGTAGCAGGGGAGTTCTTATAAGGAACTGTTAAGGATAACAGCTTATAAAACTTCCAGAACTTCACAGGAGGAGGAGACAAATGGGAGTTGGCATAGTGAAGGAAGACATCATAGCTAAGGTCCATTTTGAAGGATGGGCTCGGATTGAGAGAGACAGACAGGAAGAAATTCATGGCAGCAGAAACAACCAGCTCTGATGATGCTGCATGCCAGAGCTGCCAGTTAGGTAAAGTCCATGTGAACAACGCCCATTGACATTTGAAAGCATGCAACCGGCATGCACAGCCATACCCATTGCTCCTGGAAATGGTCATGACTTCTCCGTGGTAAGTGGACAAAGCAAAACACGTTGAGTGGTAAAAACTGAGAGTATTTTGGGATGTGTGGGGCAGGCTAGATTATGCACCCTGGAAGGTACATGGAGGCCATGGGGAGCTTGGGCAGTGTCTAGGTTGGGGAGGAACATGGCAGAAGTATGCTTTGGGGATGGCTAGCCAAGAAACGGAAGGCAGAGTTGCCTGGAACATTCAGAATTAGGATCAAGAAGGCCACCTTGGAGGTACCACAGTGGCACAGGTTGAGGTAATGACAACCTGGGCTACCAAAGAGTCTCAGCAGTAATGAAGAGGAAAGGAAGAGTTGAACATATGGAAGCAAACCCCAACAAGATGGTGCGATGGGAGACGGGAGATGAAAAAGAGAATTTGGGCAAAGATGAAATCTGCTTTCAATGAGCTGCCCAAGGCAGTTTTGATGCTCAGTGCCCTTGTCAAGAATAATAGAATAATATCAAATCTTCAGTCTCATAAACTCACTGGCCATTAATAAAACATAACAAAAACAAAAAGCCTATTTTTAAAATTTTAGGAACCAAATTCTGGGAAACCAAACAAGGGAATTTGTGCTTTGTGCATCATTGTTAACTCCGTTTGTGTCAGGGCCAAACTCATACCCCAACGGGTTGCTAGGAGAAATTATCTTGCAAAACATGTTTAAACTAAAGACACGATTAAGGCCCTTGTCTTTTTGCAGAATGACCTACTTCAAAGAAAGTCCATTTAAGTGTAATGGGTGGATTTACAGGCGTTAGTAGATTTACCCAGAGCCTGTTTGAAATCTTCCCTCTACATAATACTTTAATCAATTCACAGAGGAGGCTTTGCTTCATAATTAGATAGAAAATAATAGAATGCCATGCACTTTTATTATTTCTCTTTTCCCAGCAAGTGAGAAGGTAAGCACGTTGGCTCAGATGCATGGAGTGAGTCAGTCACAGCTCTTTCAAACTGTTATTCTGGTCCTGGCTGATGTGGCTCAGTGGATTGAGCGCCAGCCTGCAAACCACAGGGTCGCAGGTTCGATTCCCTGTCAGGGCACATGCCTGGACTGCAGGCCAGGTCCCCAGTTGGGGTCGCATGAGAAGTAATTACATGTTGATGTTCCTCTCCCTCTCTTTCTCCCTCCCTTCCCCTTTCTAAAAATAAATAAATAAAATCTTTAACAAAAAAACAAAAAACAAAAAAACCTCTGGTTCTGGCCTTCAGCCTGTGCAGACAACCCAGCAGCCCCAACTGCTGGTGGACCCTGGAACATTTCCCATCAGTCCTTAAGTCAGCAATGCTTCTTAGCAGGCCCATGAAAAGGCATGAGGAAGAGCACAGCCCTGTGACACAACCTTCCAGCAAGGGGCAAAGGTCAGAGCCCTGCTGGTAAAACCCGCAGGAGGTTGAGTGCTGAGTCAGGCCAGGCTTTGTGAAGTGCTCCCTACAGCCTTCTCCCAGAGCCCCTGGTTCCTGTGCCTGGGGCTTGGGGGTCAATAGTTTGCAGAGGGGGGTACTTAATGAGGAGGGTCCTCAGCTGCTTCTGAGCAGTTGCTGAGAAGACCTCCACCTCCCACACGCTCACAGTCACCCTGTGAGGGGCAGGCTGAGGGGCCGCAGTCCCAGGCAGCACTTCCCCACACACTCAGGGCAGCTTGCGTTGTTCCTAAGAAGTTTGCCTCTGTCGGTCTCTTGGACTGCTATTCAGAATCACGCCGCCCCTAAAAACAAACTAAACTTTACAAAAGTGATTCTAGTAGCCCCATAAGGAAATAGTTGGCTCAGCCTCAAGCCAACCCAGTAAAACGATACAATGCTGATGCAAGTCTCTACGCATTGAAAGGACTGGGCTTTTGTGTTTATGGAAGGAAAATAACGCAGAGGATGCTTTCCTGCAAGGAGAAGTTGGAAGGCTTCACCAGAGGATGGACCACGTTCCCCAGAAAGAACTCCATGCCAGTGTGTCAGCTCATTAAATAGAAACCCCAGCAGGTCTTTAAATACAGACGTTTCATGTGCGTGCACAGGGAGCCAGAAAGCAGGTTGTCTTTGTCTGGATCGCCCAGAATCACACCCTGAAATAAGACTTCTAAAATAAGCAGTGGCCCCCCTGGCTGGTAGCACAGTGGGTAAGGGGCCGGCCTGCGAACCCAAAGGCTGCTGGGTTGATTCCCAGCCAGGGCAACATAACCAGGTTGCAACCAGGTCTCCAGCCAGATCCATAGCTGGAGGCAGGTGAAAGGCAACCATACATTGATGTCTCTCTCCCTCTCTGCCTCTCTCCCTTCCCCTCTCTCTGAAAAAAAATAATAATTAAAAAATCTTTAAAAATTAAAAAAAAAAAAAGCAGTGGAGCAGTGGAGGGTGTTAGCTGGGATAGGAAAGGAGCCAATAAAAGCTACATTATCAAGAAAGATTAAGGAAGCTTAATCCCACTGGAGAACCCTGGACACCAGTAGAAAGTTATGGAGTCACTGGTCACTGGGCATCAGTCCTCCAGCCCTTCCTGTCCGAGCAGGGACAGAGCAGGTCACAGACACCAGACTAGAACCTCCACACGCAGAGGTGCGATGCTGGCCATTTAAACCTGCCTGCTGTGTGTCTCTGTCACTCGAGCTTCCTCCGCTCATCCCCAGCTGTTGGGAGGACAGAATTCAGAGTTCCTAGGCAACTGTGCTCGTTCTCCCAAAGTACTTTTCCCCCCCATGGACTTCAGGCAGATGGGTGCCGTTTCCTGTTTTCTGCATTTGCATGGCTGAAAAGAGGCAAAGGTCCAAAGGAAGACGCCCTTGTTAGTTTGCTAGGGCTGTTATCACCAAGTGTCCCAGACCATGGGCAGCAGCTGGGATTGTCACTTAGCTGAGTAGCATGGTGATGCAGAGGACTCAAAAAGTCAATGAGATCTGCATTTTAATCTGGGCTCTACTATTTTAGCAGTTTGCCTCTCTATACCTCAGTTTCCTGACGCATCATGTGATAATAGTGCTCACAAACATACAGCAAACACTTAATATGTGTGACTTGCTTTGCACGGCACCTGACCCCTAGGAAGCTCTCACAGAGGTCATCTCTTACTAGTGTTACTGTTGCTCCCCTCTGAAGACGACCTCCGTTAGAGGGCAAAGACAGAGGTCACTCCGCAGTGATCAGTTGTCTCTTTCATTCCAACACAACACAGCAAATGTAAAAGTAGTTGTTACTGAGCAAGTAAGGCTGCATGCAGGTGAGCGAAAATGAGTATTTTTTTGCATCAATTTCAATTATTGGGGTGACATTTATTTAGAGGGCATAGGTGAGATGCTTAGTGGTTGCACCGTTCCTCTCATCCAGCAATAAACGTTCATGTTAGGTACAGTGAACCATGCTGAGGGAGGCTCCCCATGGCTTAGAGAGAAATGAATGAGATGTACTTCATCCGTGAACAGGTTTCAATATTTCAATAGTCTGGATTTATAACCAGGAATGGGAATAATGGGCCCGTAGAGACTAATGCTTCATCTTTCCCACTATATCTTCTTGGAGAACTCCCTCCCCATCCTACAGACCCTGGGGTGAAATCCTAACGGGTCCCAGTAGATGAGCACCTTAGCTAATGACTCTCCTGACTGCTCTCTTAACCCAGGGACTCCTGGGCAATTCTGTGGGTGGATTTTACGACTTACACTAATGTACATGGGCTTTAAAGGGTCCTTTTTCTGCCTTACAGCCTCTCCTCAGAAGAGCACGGCCTAAGAGCTGTAGCAAGAAAGTACAAAAGGGTGAAAGGCAGGGGTGGGCACCCGCAGAGGTCTAACTGGGAACACATAGGTCATCGTGGGTAGGTCCAGGGCTACATGACTGAATTAAAACACCAGCCATACCAGGGTACAGGCTGTCCTTTCTGCCAGAGGAAGCCGTCCCTTACCTGGGAAACAGCTGGGGGACTCAGTAACGAGAGTCTGAGATGCTTGCTGGACAACATGGGGGGCAACAATTAGCCACTAGAAGCAATGGACCAACAAGGAGGTGAAAGGCAGTCCAGAGTACTTGATTTCGTTTGCCTTGTCCTGCCTCTGTCTGAAAATTACGGCGCCTGATGATCATTGTACATGAATGCACAGTGCTTGATCGGCCTATTCTTCTAGAAATGATCATTTGGATGCTTCATGCTTTTATCTTATGTTTCCTCTAATATGAACTGCCTGGCCAGCCTTCTGTCCAGCGTCGGGGTTCTTGGAGGGACTGTCCCTCGGATTTAAGCCAGGATGTCTGAGAAAGGAGGGTAGGGAGCCTTTGACACAGGTCTACTGGGAGATGCAAAATGTAAATGCATGTCACTTGCTATACACTCCGAAAAGCCCTTGAGCGTTTGCATTTGCTCATGAGCCATGCTCCTGACCTGAGCAGATGAAACGATGTGAACCCTTCCCACAGGTTATTTGCGTGTTCCAGCAGCAAATGCTCAGAGTGTCTGAGATTCCGCAGTCACGAAAGCCCCTGTGGAGTTTAGGCTCTTTCACTCTGAATTTAAATAAGTCTGGTGCCTTTGCATTTGTCCTCGTAGGTCTGACTTTGGGATGCCAGAATCATCTGAGACACTCTGTTCTGGGCCCTATGTAGGAGGGGAGACCAGGCCCGTTGATGAAGTCCAGCTCCCTATGCCAGGGATCAGTAACCTACAATTACTGCTGCATTTCTTAAAGTTTTACTAAACTCAGCCATGCACCTTCATTATGGATCGTCTAGGGCTGCTTTCAGGCTACAGCAACAAACTTGAGTCATTGTCACAAAAACTGGGCTGCAAAGCCTGGAATATGTTCTGTATGGTCCTTTACAGGAAGGCTGCTGACACAGCCCTGTGGCTCGGCCCCTCCTCCACACTTCACTGGGGTGCCTGGTAGAAGGCAGGATGGAGGAGAAAGCATGACCTCAGTATGTTCCCTTTCCTCCCTGTGCCCAGGGACCTCTCTTATGTCTTCCTCACTCCTGCAGAAGGAATCAGGAAGCTTTGTTTGTTCTTTTCTCTTTGACCACCAGGTTCACAGAGGTCAGTGAGTTACATCTTTAGTCCATAGCGCTACACCCTTGGTATGAGCAAGGCCCCTGCATGGGTTTTTGCCCCATGTCACACTGAAGTATTAGACATGCAGGTACCCTTATAAAATGTGCTGTGCTGCCGCTGGTGTGTTTTTTAATGTACATAAATGACACTGTGCTAAATCTCACTTCACTCTTTTTCATTGGGAGACATTTTCATTCAACACCATTTTTTACTGTTCATCTATGAGCTTCATGTATGTCTAGTTCATTGTTTCTAATTATACCTCAAAGCTTTTAAGGGAAAAAGACAGTAGATTCTTTTCTCAAGAGGTGAAGAGCCTGTGGTGTATGAATTCTTTATCAGACTTGTGACATAGTTGCTCCCCAGAGAAGATACAATTCTTTAAAACTCATAAAACACACTAGGGTTTACATCCATCAGTAGGGCCCTGAATTCTTTACAAATTCCACTGTCAACCTTAGTTATGAGGTAATATTTCTGATAATTTTTCATCCTATCCTCTACAGCTACCCCCTAATATCGCCCCACAAGTGAATCTGCAGTCCACCATTCCCAACCATACACTGCCTATCCTGGGTTCTGAGTGAAGGCAGCCAAGTTTCGGGGTTTCTCAGGAGATGGAAACTCAGGTAGGCCTATCTCTAAAGAGGCAAGAAGAGGACAGGGTGCTGTTAGTCCCTGACAGCTGCTGGAACAGCTCCACTCCCTCCCCAACTGCTGGAAAACAGGACCCCAGTCCCCATTCCCCTTTCACATCCTGTGCCCTGTCAGAGGGTATTTGCTGGAGATGCAGTGTGGGTGGGCAGGAATCTCAGCCATTTGCCAGGTAAATGGTGTTTAGTCAGCAATTCTGTGTTACACTCAAGGGACACGCACTCAACTTTGACCAATCATTATTCCCACAAAGTATTGTAAACATTTCCTGGCCAAAGTTTTGAATCTCACCTATCATGAGAATTCATACTTTTCATGTTGCTTTTTATATTGTTAGAAAAAAATATGTCCTTTGACAATTGATAACTTTTTAGTATGAGAGTAGGCGATAAATGGTAGATGAAAATGAAGAATTTGTGTGTATATTTATAGTAAGGTTTGAATTATAATAATGTTGGTGTTATAGGCTTCTAATAGAGATTCAGAAAGCTTTTGTGGACTACATAATATACTATTAAAATTACCACTATTTGCTCCACACCCCCTTTTAGGGCAATCCTAATTTACATCAGGGCAGTATATTGAGAAGGGACAGTGGAAAATTAAAACAGGGGCTGATCTGTGGCAGCATGTGATGGAATGATCCTTATTACTGGCCCAGAGGGTTGTGGCTCTGCGGACGCTGGTGGCAAGGGACCACATACATGGCTTCAGGGTGACAGGCTATCTCCCAAGTTGCCCCATTGGGGTCCAGACTACCACCAATGGCAATTCTGCTAATTGAAGAAAGGCTCTTGATGGTCCATAATTCATTGCTTTTGTACCCAATCAATAACTCCTTGAACTCAATTTCCTAAATTTGCAGACCAAAGGGAGGACCTAGAGTTCAGCTCAAGGATGATTTTCTATCTGAACACTGTTCCCCTACCAAAAAGCACATGCACATGAGCACACACACGCACACATGTGAGCTTGTCAGGTCACATGTATCTCAGGTCAACCCTCCGCCTGTCTATCTCCTATGAATCTGACTGTTCACTACACACATCTCACATCGCAGACAGACAAGCAACTTTTGCCAGTTTGCAATAGAGGAAGATTAAGGAAACCTCCCCAACACTTAACCTGGGAGGAGCTACGCTTCTGGTTTACAGCTAAAGAGACTGTACACTAATTAAGTGAAAGGACTCATCAGGATTAAAGCAAGAAGTTCCCAGAAAGAAAGGTTCTAAAATGCATCAACGAGGAAAGCTTGAAACATAACATAATTCATTTTAAAAGATGTTAAGGACAAATATTTCAAGATCTTCACACAGGAGAAGACTATTTCATTAATTCCAATTAGGTATCCTTATTTTTTTTTTTTAAGCTTGGAATAGAGACTGCTTCAACGTCAGAGCAGAACCCAGGCACACGGTGAGAACTCTGCCATCAGCCATGGGTCGCGCTGCTCCATAGTTGCTCTTCTGAGAAATCCTCGTCTGTCCTGCCTCCATCCCCAACACACATTCCAGAGCTTAATCGCTTCTCTGATAGTGGTGAGTGATGGATGTGCCACTGTTCCTCACCTTCCCACCCACATTCTAAGCCACACATGCCAACTGTCATTTCTAAAAACACACAAAAATAAGTTCTTGTGTCAGCTGAGCCTAATGAACACAAAAATTTGGGGAGCTTAGGTGGTAGGCACACAGAAGGTATCAAATAGCATTTTCTTGTATGAGAAAACTACGCACAAAAAAAAGATGCTGAATCTTTAAAACACATATAGTCTCTACACCTCTAAATAACTATTGTCATTAGAAAAAGAAAGTCCTAAATTACAAGCCGGAATACTCATGAAGTTAAAACTATATATATATATATATATATATATATATGCTCAATATTTCTTTCATTTGCTTTTAAAAATGCACTTAGTGAATTCATTTGTATCTGTACATGAACACATTTTCTAAAGGAAATGATAAACCACACTCTTTCCCCTTTACCTAACACTTTCAGATTGGGAGTGGCAAATTTTCAAGGCCATGCTATGTTTCAAAAGGATTGGCCTAGAATGGGAGATGACAAAACATTTCTTTGTGCCTGTTGACCACACATAGCATGTTCTGTCATCCTCCTCTCTCCCTCCTCACTCCACCTGTTTCCACCCAGAACCTTTGTTTTCTACCATTTCTAATGTCTGTGCAGAAAAACAAAATGTATGCCTGAAATTCACAAGCCATGAATGATTAGTGTAATGCTCGGAGTTACGTGGGAAAGGAATGGTCTCTTCAACGTCAACTGCTATGAAGGAAATGCTTCTTAACCCTGATTTGACCTTAGCTGTTAATTAAGAGCTACTAGCCAGTAACTTCAACCAGGCACCCAGCTGTCCCATCTGTCGGGAGAATTCAGAAGCTATATTGAATTTATAAGAGTATTTCTTGTAATAGTCCTTACTCAGATTACTTGTCAGCAGATATGGTCATGAAATGGTTGTGGTTAGAAACCAGATCACCATCAGAATATTGTAATGGATTCAACTTTCCTTAGTGATCAACCTACGCAATGACATTAATATCTGCATAGTAAATTACTTTCAAAGTCACTAGAATGTAAGCTTCTAGAGAGCTTATTTATTCACTCACACATCCCAAGGACCATAATAGGACTTGCACATGTTAAGTGCTCAGTGAGTAGTTATCGACTGAATGAATGAAGTTAGAAGGTAAAGCTTAGCTGGGTGTATTAAGAGTCTGTGTTAGGGAAGTGGGAAAAATGAGGCCATTAGAGAAATCGGAGATACCATATGCTCCTAATAGAGGTCCATCTCTTGAGAGGGTTTGCCTTTCAAAAGGGTTAGATTTTTGCATTTCCGTGTAACTGACTCACAGAAGTGCTGGCTGGCAAAGGAGAGATTATAGGAGCAAAAGCAGGAATGCTTTCATCAGATGGCCAAAACCTTTCTTATTCTAAAATTCAACTGATGAAGATGGTCTTCCCCAATTTGCAGAGAAGAACATTAGTGAAAACTCTACTTCCAACTTTGTGCTTTTCCTTCAAAAACCTTTCCATAAAAACAGTTATTGTCAACGCCAGCTTGTGTATGTGAGAAACTAGCATACAGTGATTTTCCACCCATAGTTCTTAGCCTAGGTCAGTCAGTGTGACACTCCCAGTCCACCACCTGAATGTATCTAACAACCGAGACAGGGCCCCCTCTGCGTAGTCGTGACAAACAGCAGCCCAGAGGCGAGGGTCCTGGAATATGGTCCCCGTTCAGCTCCTAGCAAACTGTGATCTTTTAAGTCAAGGTCTCTCTGCATCTCAATATCATCATCTGTAAAATGAGCTTAAACCCATCATTTACCTATTTGAATGAAAATAGTCATGATATGAAAACCTTTTTAAAATTATAAAGAAAACAAACAAAAAACACACAAGCAAGAAATGCTAGTGTGGTTGGACCTATACATTGGCACAATACTTGACTCTCATTCCTGCCCTAAAAACAACAGTGGGAACCAGAACATTCTGCTCAAGTCTTCTGGAAAATCCACATATGTAATTGCTTGTCTTTTGCAGCTCAGACGCAACCCAGAGAGCTCTGGTGCTCAAGAAGGCAGATTGGTTCCGCCATCAGTCGGTCAATTAGTAACTGCTCTTTACATTAGTCAGTCTCTCTCAGCTACATTTCTCTGCCTATAACATGGGAATAATGAACAGAGATGCTCTAAAATACATAGTAACAATGTGCAAGTGATTTTTAACAGGAATAATAATAATTTATATTATATTATATATTTGTTTATTAGTTTTCTGAACATCTGAGATTCAAACTCAGGTGTTCTATTTTAAGACATAGCCCCCTTTTCTTTGTTCTGGAATGAGACTTTTTTCCTAGATGCACTTGACGTTTATCCTACGTGTCTGGAGAAAAGATCCGTGATATTTTGGCATAATAAGTGACCTATGCCATATCAAAACATCATCCTTATGCTTCACCCTGGAAACAAGTTGTAACTAAAGAGATAATTTACAGAATTCTTTGTGTACGTGGGTTACTAAGCCTCCGCCGTGCAAATTTTGTTTCCAGCAACCAGTGTTTGGCCAACATTAATGGCTAGTGCTCTGTAAGTAACACACCGAGTGTTAGTTCTTCTGTTTTTTTCTCAAAGCTTTAGTTCTTATTTAAAAGCACAAGTCTCCGAGGTGAAAAGGATCAGACCTCGCCCTTGAAAAGCCCCTGCCAAGGCCTCACTTTGCCCTTCCTTCTCCACGCTCTTCGTGGGCTGCCCTGACTCCCTGAACAAACCATGGCCAGCTTCCTGGTTCTCTCCTTCCTCCTTAGAACATACGTACATGCACAAAGGTTCTAATTTAAAGAAGGAAGGAGAGGGGGAGGGGTGGAGGAGGAGGAGGCTTTTTCCGTAAGAAGTTAAATAGTTTACTGGACAGGGCAGGGGAGGACTTATTTTAATCCTGTCCACTGATGCTAAACTACTCCTCCAAACAAATTATCCTGTCTTCGCTAGTGGGTAAAGATGCAGTTTTCCTATCACTTTGGGTTTTTTTTTATTGTGGTAAAATACACATGATGTAATATTTATCATTTTAGTCATTTTTAGATATACGGTGGCATCAAGTACATTCATACTCAAAACCGTTTTACATTCTCAAGCTGAAACTCTGTACCTATTATACAATAAACCCCAACTCCCTCTACTCCCAGCCCCTGGAAGCCAATAATCCACTTTCTGTCTCTGTGATTTTGACTACTCTAGAGATCTCCTATAAGTGGAATCATAAATATTTGAACTTTTGTATATGGCTTATTTCATTTAGCATAATGTCTTCAAGATTCATCCATGTTGTACCCTGTGTCAGGATTTCACTTCTTTTTAAGGCTGAATAATATTCCATTTTATTTCATTTTTTTACCCCTCATATATTATCATTTAATATTTTGCTATTTTATTCTATTTTTATAGTTCATTTTTATTGTATTTTTTCATTACTATTTATCCCTCCTATACCCTCTCCTACCCCCACCCCAATTACAACACTGTTGTCTGTGTCCATGAGTTCTTTCTCCATTTTACGTACATATCACATTTTGCTTATCTGGTCATCTATTCATGGACATTTGGATTGTTTCTACCTTTTGGCTACTATGAATAATGCTCTATAAACAGTATACAAATATCTGCTCAAGTCTCTGCTTTCAATTCTTTTGGATATAGATCCACAAGTAGAATTACTGAATCATATGGTAATTTATGTCTACTTTTTTGAAAAAATGCTATACTGTTTTCCATAGGCACCACACCGCTTTACAGTCTCAGCAGCAATGTACCAAGTTTCCAATTTTTCCACATCCTCAATGATGGTTATTATTTTTCAATAATATCTACCCCAATGAGTACGGTATTGTACCTTAATTTGCATTTTCCTAAGGATTAGTGATGTTGAGCCGATTGTTTTCTTGTTTGAATTATGTGAAACTCCTTGGCTGGATGGTCAAGACCCCGCCTCCCACTCTACACGAGTGTGTACTCTCTCACTTGGCTGCCCACTCGCCAACATGGCAGGTGCCCCTCTCCCTGCCACCCCTGGCTCCACCTAGCAGAAGTCATGGGGCAGGGGACTCAGGTGAAGTACAGAGAAGCCTCCCAGGGTGCAGAGCAAGGCGGCATAACGGAGACTTCACATGGAAATGCAAATGGAAGCCATCTACCATTCCAACATTTTAATGACCACTTTATATCCATCACAGTCAGTATCTAGGATAGTGACAGACTCATGGTAGATGACATATGCTGACAAGATTGAAATTTTTTTGGCCTGATGTCTTTTTTTTTCAATTAATTTTTTAAATACACATCCAAGCATATTTTTTCATTGCTTTTGGAGAGGACAGAAGAGAAACAGAGAGAGAAAGTAACATTGATTCAAGAGAGAAGCATAGATTGGCTGCCTCCCATATGCGCCAGGACTGGGGATCCTCTGTGGCCAGATGAGAGGGTTGAACATGCATCCTAGGTAGGTGACCTGAGAGGGAATCAAAACCCACAACCCTTAAAGCGTAAGTTGGGACTAAGCCTGTGAACTACCTATTTTATCTACAGCTTCAAATAGTTAATTATCATGGATAACCAGTTATAGGTGCATCCCGTTCGTTTTTTTTTTTAAGATTTTATTTCATTATTTTTAGAAAGAGGGGAAGGGAAAGAGGCAGAGAGGGAGAGAGACATCAATGTATGGTTGCGTTTCACCTGCCTCCAGTCACAGACCTGACTGGAGACCTGGTTTGCAACCTGGTTATGTGCCCTGGCTGGGGAATCCAACCTGCAACCTTTGGGTTCACAGGCCAGCACCTTATCCACTGTGCCACCAGCCAGGGCCATCTGTCTTTTTTATAAAAGATTATATTTATTTACTTTTAGAGAGTGAAAGGGAGGGAGAAGGAGAAAGAGAAACATCAGTGTGTGGTTGCCTCTCACACATCCCCAACTGGGAACCTGGGCCACAACCCAGGCATGTGCCCTGACTGGGCATCAAACAGACAACCCTTTGGTTCACAGGCTAGTGCTCAATCTACTGAGCCACACCAGCCAGGGCCATCCCTGCCTTAGTAGGCAATTGTTTTGTCTTTCCAGCTGTCATAGGACCACACCACCATCCCCTCCTCCCACCAACAATGTACAGGGTCAACGGATAGATAAGTGTTGAAGCTGGACAATGGGTATAGTCTCTCTACTTCTGTGCAGATGCCAGACCCCACCACTGACCATGAGAAGGAAAGGACCATTCACAGTTTTATTTAACCATCTGTTATTTTGCATTGGGTAGCTAATTTGGAATTTATGAGCAACTGGCATTAGAATTTTTTTTTAATGTATACAACTAATTCTGCAATGACCAATGCTTAAGACATTTTCCATGTTTGTGATATAGAAACATAAATTATATTATAGGGGATTTTATATAGTCATTTTAAGTTGTCCCACTTATTTGGTGGGTATACAAAATAACACTCAGATAGCATTGAAATACTGCCTATAATTACACTGAAAAGTCTTCCCAGTGTTACTGAAACCGGTTGCAAAATTTGCTTCCAGATACATAAAGTACTAGAAAAGCAGCCAAAAAAGAGACATGGACTCAGCACGCTGCCAAAAATAATAATAGAACTTTAAATGTTAAACAGTTCTTTAAAAAGCTCTTCTCTGGGATGAAATGCATCTACTGAAATTGGCGTTCCCTCCATCCTCCCGACTTTCGTTAGCGAGGTGCCTTTCGGCCGCCCTCCTGACCACGGAGGGCTGGGGTGGGGGGGGTGGTTCATGGCCACCAGAGCAGCTTGGGGGAGCCATGACGGGGAACGGAATCGGCCGGCGCTTTGGGAAATGCTAAATTGGGGGGGAAATCAAGCGGAAGAACTGAGTTGCTATCGTGAGGGCAAGTCAATTGCTCTTTCCCGGCTCGGCCAACACCATGACATGCACCTAATGATTGAGGCCAAAATTGGCCTTTTGATGTTGCTTCTTTGGTGGAAAATGAGAAGATCAGGACTGCCCTCTGGTTGGCATCACATTCTTCTTTGCACCAGCTATTTTCTGTTATAAATGCTTTTGCCGGACATTGGGAGGGTAACAGGCCAGTCTTCATTTTTCTATCATCACTTTGAAAAGTGTATCAGGACATTTCATTCCAAGCCATCCCTCTAAGGCCAGTTGTACCAAGTCGTGTGCTCAGAGGAATACCGGCAAGAGGACCCATGTACAGCATTGGGTATAGTGACTTCTCTGGTCCAACCTGTTCAGACCGGATCCTTGAGGCCTCAGCCAGCATGGACCAATGTGCAGAAGGCTTTCTTAATTTTAGGGAAAATGTCCTGAGGTCAAGTCAAAGTTTCAGTTTCCCCAGTTTTTAGGCAGAGGCATTTAATGCTACCACTTCCAAACAGTCAACACCAGAGCCTGCCTTTTGGAAGCTGAATAATACAAAATTAAATTAAATGAGATAATATATCTAAGCTCATAGCACAATGCCCAGCACAGTGCTAAAGTCAGTAAATGTTAGCTCTTATTGATGATTATCTTTGCCATGAAAATGCCCAACTTCACTCTAAATTACTTATTCATTTATTTAGCAAACAATTATTGAGCACCTACTCCTAGGTGTCAAACACTATTGTTGGCCAATAGGGGTGTAGCTGTGGATAAGCCAGGCAAGGTCCCTGTTCTTATCAAAGGCATGTGCTTTGGGATGGAAGATAGACAACAAACAGTTAAACTAAATAATTTCAATTAATAGTTGCCATGAATAAAACAAGACAATGGGATAGAGAGTGACTGAGGGGAATGGAATGAAGAGGAAAGTGGACTCTAAATCAAGTGTCCAAGAAATACTTCTCTGAGGAGGAAACCTGGATATTAAGATGCAGCCTGCCATAGGAAGATGGAGAAGTGTAGCATCCCATGCAGAGGAGTTAGCAGGAGCAAAGGCCCTGCAGTAGGCCCCATCTCAATGCTGTACTGCATTACTTTGTGCAATGGATGCAAAACTACATTCCTCCTTGCAATCATGTTAACAGTTTCCATTTTTAAGGCACCTAAATATTCAACCTGCAATTAGAATAAGCTGCCACCAACTATTTACAATAGCCAAGTGCTGGAAACAGCCTAAGTGCCCATTAGTGGATGATTGCATCAAAACACTTTGGTACATTTACACAATGGGATTCTATATGGCAGAAAGAAAGAAGGAACTTGTACCCTTTGCAACAACATGGATGGAACTGGAGAGGATTATGCTTAGTGAAATAAGCCAGTCAGTGAAGGACAAATATCATATGATCTCACCCATTACGGGACAATAATGAGCAAAACTAACAACAAGCAAAACAGAACCAAGTATATGAATACAAGGAATAGGCCTT